>CAUYQG010298745.1:0-18347 GCA_963574415.1 Tarsius wallacei
GGAACTACAGGCGCGCGCTACCATGCCTGGCTAGTTTTTTTTATTTATTGTAGAGATGAGGTTTCACCTGCCCAGGCGGGTCTCGAACCCGCGGGCTCAGGCAATCCACTCACCTCAGCCTCCCAAGGCGCGGGATTACAGACTGAGCCACCAAGCCTGGCTACATTTAGGTTTTATATTATAAATGTATGGTCACGTATGGTTTATATCTCTAGTGCACATTGCTGGTCTAGACTCAGAAACCCTCCAGCATCCTCAGCTGTCCAACCTGTGTGTGGCAGGAAAAAAAAACCCACAGCACAATCTGAAAGGCTGAATAAGTCAGCAACTGACTCAGAATCCACCAAGCTCAGATTTGACTCAGGGAAATGGAGACTGTCATCTTCTAGCCTGAGTCTTGGGCATTGAACCCCCACCTAGTGCTGTCAGGGCAGGGGTCCCAGTGTCCCCAAGTAGACACATGGTGCATGGCATGGAGCGGCTTCAGGCAACACTTGCTGAACTGATGAGCTACCCACTCCCCGGATTCTGCTCTCTCCTATCCACCCTCTGTAGAGATATGAGAAGAAAAAATAAATCCCATGATGCTCACCTCTCCTCCAACAGGTTCTCTTCTGGCTTCCTGCTGCTTCCAGGGATAACTCAAATCTGGAGTGAGACCCACCTACGGGGCTTTTATCAGAGAGGGCCTCCATCCACCTTACTCACATCCTGCCTCTTCTCTTTAGTCCAATTGAATTCTGATTTAATTATGACATTTTTGTGCTGTTGATGGAGGGTGTGAACCACAAAGACAGTTGATGATTGTATCCTGAGAATGCCTCTCTCTCTCACACACACACATATAGGGAAACAAAAAAAAAGTCTCTTGGGGCAAGATCAGGTGAATAGGGAGGGTGGAGCACAGGGACCATGTCATTTTGGGTTAAAAATTGCTGAACAGTCAGTGTAATGTGGGCATGTGTGCTCATAAATTACCCATCATGAAATGGACAGTGAAAGAATCTTTTAAAAAATAATCATAATTCCCTGAAGCTGAATGCAGTTTCTCAGAACACCATTAGCTGGAACACTGATGCCGGTGGGTTTGTGAAGGAAGTCTGTCCTGCAAGGGGCCTGCCCTCCAAGAGATAATTCTGGTTTTGGAGGGTTCCCCCTTATTTGATTGTTTCACCACCAATGTATTTGGTGTTTTTAGTGACTTTGAGATAGCTTTAGGAAAATAATAGATGACCTTTTCCAAACCTACAGCATGCATAACACTGCTGAAGCTGAGATGGGAGCCTTGAAGGATCTGATTGCATAACTCAGACTCACGGCAACACATCGCCTCATTCTCTTTTCTTGGGGTTCTGACACACTGCGTTATATGCCCAAATAAGGCTGCTTTGCTTTTAAGTGCAGATGTCCATTATGGGGAAGGAGACTGAAAAGGGCAGACTTGCCATATAATCTGCTTATTGGCTGAATTTCTGACGACCTGGGGAATGTCCAGGGTAAGAATTCCAGGCAGGACTGTCAAGAGCGCCAAGAGACCTGGACACACACCATTTGTCCTGGATTCTCCTTGGCTTCTCTGACTTCTGTTACTGGAAAGTGGACATGAGACAGTGTGAAGTGCAGGACCCAGATGCTGGCAAAGAATCTGTGAATTGCCAAGGATGATCCTACTCTTCAGAACTCAGTTCTGGACTCAATTTGAGAAATGGAAAGGACTTTTTTCTCTCCGGCATTTTGTGTGTGATGGTCTTATGTGTGATCTGAATTGTAAAAACTGGAGTTTTCCTGGGTCTGGACATTGGAAACATTTCTTTTTTTAACATGAGGCATAGTTCTCCTATCTTTATGTTTTCCAAAATTTCTGCACCTGAGCCACTGTGCCTGCTATTTTACTTTATAAAATCCAAGCAATGGTGATCAGGGCTTCCCAAGTATCTGAAGAATCCAGGCCCTACAATTTCTCATTTTCAGAAGAATTTGACAAATTATATTTCCGTCTACATGTAATAGATTTTATAGACTCCAACTTCTGTATCACCTTTCTATTTTGTAGAACCCATACATATATTTTTTAAATTTTTTTTATTTTTTGAGACAGAGTCTCACTCTGTCACCCAGGCTGGAAAGCAGTAGCACAATCCTGGCTTACTGCAGTCTTGACCTCCTGAGCTCAAGCGATCCTCTTGCCTCAGCCTCCTGGGTAGCTGGAACTACAGACATGTACCATCATGCCTGGATAATTTTTTTGTATTTTTTTTTTTGTAGAGATAAGTTTTGCTGTGTTGCCCAGGGCAGTTTCAAACTCCTGAGCTCAGTAATTTCCCCATCTCAGCCCCTCAAGGTGCTGGGATTACAGGCATGAAGGAAGACTGTCCTGCAAGGGGCCCGCCCTCTAAGAGATAATTCTGGTTTTGGAGGGTTCCCCCTAATTTGATTGTTTCACCACATTTTTTGGTAGCCTGTAGAGACCATCTTATAATAAAATTTTGAATTGTATACCAGGCCAATAAGGTGTGAATGATTTATAGCAGAGGCATCGGATAACTAAGGACTGTTTAACTATGACAGTGGGATGTTTATGTATATTTGCAAAAAACAAAGGGTACCTGCATAATGAACAGTTGTATACTTAACCCTGAATTGCACCCCACATCTTTGAAATAAAAAATGTTTAAATTTTTAAAAAAGCGGAGGGGGGGCAAAGAAAAGACAATATTAAACAGTGTAGACACATTTGAAAAAGATAACACTGAATTTCAAAAAATATACTGGAGCATCATATATTGAAGAATAAGTAGAGATTTGGAAATGCTTTTTTATTAGACAAGAAAACTCATCACATCTAAATATGGACAAACAAAACAAAAAGTTTCAATGAATGGTGGCTCTAGTGATGCCAACACAACCTACAGACACATCCCAGCATCACTTCCAAGTCAGAAGCACCAGAGGACCGTGGATCCTTCAAATCCATGACCCTACACACCAAGACATCCATTCAGAAAATAAAGCCACGCTTTTCACTGTGTTTAGCAATCATTTGCCATGGAGGGGGGTGCCAGAAAATATACACACATTTTAAGCGATGCTATCTATGCATCACTTTTCAAAGTTGAATTGAATCACCATAGTCATGTGTAGTATGACGCTCACTCAACCGTGGTTCTGCCATTTTCCTTGACTGTCCTGCCTGTCATGGTGACACTGGCATTCATTTGATGAACGCTGCCTTTTGGGCGAACGTCTTACTTAAAATGTGCATATATCCTGTATCTGTGTTTCTAAATATTGCAAAGTAGGATGGAAATTCCAAGGGAAAGAGAATCCAGGCCAGAGGCGAATCAAGCAGCCCATGTACACTGGCTCACATTCACCTTCAATGGCTGAGTGTCATCAGGGAGCAGCCCTGACATCACAGCCCCTTCTGCCAGGATGTGCAACACCAACAAGGGAGCGCCAGGGCCAGAAATGCCCACGTGACTGAGGGAAGGCCTCCATGGAAAGGTCGCTTCAGGGTGCCCCTGTTAGAAGTGCACACCCTTGATCCTGCACTCCTCCTCAATCCAAGGCTGACAGGAGAGGGTTAGGTGGGGAAGTTGTTCTTCCACAGCTGTCAGCAGCTTCTGAGTCTCCTCATTATAAATAGATTTGTCCAGCCTGGGAAAATAGAAACAACGTTTTCTTTTTGGCAGTGCGCAGGGGCAGGGGGGTGTTGGGGTCTCACTCTGTTGCCCAGGCTGAAGCGCAGTGGCACAATCACGGCTCACCACAGCCTCAACCCCCCATGCTCAAGCGATCCTTCTGACTCAGCTTCCCAAATAGCTGAGACTATAGGCATGCACCACCATGCCTGGCTTACTTATTTATTTTCAGAGATGGCATCTTGCTATGTTGCCCAGGCTGGTCTTGAACTCCTGGGCTCAAGTAATCCTCCCACCTCACCCTCCCAAAGTGCTGGGATTACAGGCATGAGCCACCACATCCAGTCAAGTTTTCTTTACACAGGATTATTCACCTCTCTGCATTCTGAAGCCTATCCCTCCTCTTCATTGCTCCCTAGAAAGGACTAGGAGAATCATATTGAATTTGAAGAGAAAGCATGAATCATCCCAATGAAATAGGAAGCCTCTGGTTTACACAGCAGAGTAAGAGCCCACAGAAAGCAAGTATCAGAGAGAGATTAAGGTGTAAGTTGAAAAATATTAAAGTTAGACAAAAATGACAACTTCCATCCACAGGCACCTTCATCACTCCTTGAGGCACCATGTGTTTCCTTTAAAACTTTTACAATATATTACAGATGCTTAAAATATATATATACACAAAGAAACTAGTATAATGAATTAATGTACCCATCACCAGTTTCAACAATTATCCATATTCAGCCTGTTCCACTCATGGCCCGCCCATTTTTTGTGAGATAATTTAAGGCAAATGCTACACCCATAAATATTTCAGATGTTCTTGTCTGTTTTGGGTGCTTCCAGGTCCTTCCTCATCATTGTCTCTGAACCCACTTCAATAAACCTGTTTTTTTATGGCCACCAATACCTTATCAATGTTTAAAATAAATTCCACCCTACTTAAACAGTTATCATGGAATAGAATTTATTACACTTTCCTTCTTGAAGTATTTTTTTTCCTTAGATTTTGGGACACCCCTCCCTCCTGGCTTTCCTGCTCCCTCATAAGCTGGATCTTTCCTTCATCTCTTTATGTCTTCTAAATGTGGAAAGACCCCTGGTATCAGGGAAACAGGACAAATAAGAAGTTCCCAGATGATGGCAAGACTGGCACCTACGTGTTCCTGAGAGAACATGAATGGGCATCCCAATATTCTTCCCCTTCTTCCCCTTTCTTTCCTGCCTGGTGTTCATGATCAAAGTCATGTGCCTTTTCAACTCCAGTTATCAAAGGACGTTGAGAAGTATTGGCAGGTCACGAATGTTTATAGACGTGTATGCACGGTAGGAACGGGCATTTTATTATCTTTGGGTCTTCAAAAGTAGGGAAGATGGTTAAGTTTCCCTTCAGCCATAGACACACTATGACAAACAGGTTCCCTGGTAAAAACTCAACTGAATATTTGCTACTGTGGAGATGACATGTTTTGGGTGTGGGGCTGGTGGTTGAGTAAGAGGGAAACATAATAAAATTATTATTTTATAAAGCAAGTCTTAACTACCTGACATGTCCCTGTAGGAGCCGGGTCTCTGTTTCCCCTCTGAACACAATTATCTCTCTCTTTGCCATCCAGCTCCTTCTATCCCTGGAGAGCACAAAGCCCAGACCCAACTCAGGGCCTTTGCACCCCCTGCACCCCCTTCCCCTGGGGTCTTCTTCCCTCTTCAGTTGGTTCCCTTCAACTCTACTCAGAACTCTTTGCAAAAACAACCTTGGAAGCATTTCCAGTCAAGCATCATGTCAAAGACAGAATATCTGGAGCCCTCACTCCTGCTTTCAGGGTCTAGGTGGGTAATCGCCTGCCCAGGTGCCCTCAGGTAGAAGAAGTCATTGTCTCTGAACACCAAGGCCCTCATCTGCAAGGCAGGGTAACACGGGGCCTCTCATGGGCCACTGGGAAGATAAAATGAGCTCTCAGGGTACTTAGAAAAGGGCCTGGCTTCGTAAGATCCTTCTGTCCACCTTAGCCCTGAGACTCTTCTGTCTCCTTCTTCACTGGTTCTGTCCTGACTGCGCCACTCCCTTCTCGCCTTAGGCCACTCTGTGTCCCCAACCTCAGCACCTCAGGCTCTTTCATATTCCTCCAACCACCCCAGCACAGGGTAAAGGGTGCAAGTCAGAGATGTGAGCCATTGCATTCATGACCACATTCTAGCAAGGGTTCAAATATTCATCCTACAGGTGTCAACTAGGTACACTCTCAACACAAATATGATTGTTAGAGTAATAGTCATTGCTACTTTTTAGTGAATGTATTTCTGAGTCAAGACTCTGCTCAGCCCTTTATAGAACATGTGGCTGGGTGCAGTGGCTCATGCCCATAACCCCAACACTCTGGGAGACTGATTTTGTGGGAGGATTGCTTGAGCTCAGGGTTCAAAACAAGCCTGTGCAACACAGTGAAACCTTGTCACTACAAAAAAATTAAAAATTAGCTGGATATGTTGGTGCATGTCTGTAGTTCCAGCTACTCAAGAGGCTGAAGCAAAAGGATCACCTGAGCCAGAAGGTCAAGGCTGCAGTGAGCTGTGAGCCATGCCACCGCACTCCAGCCTGGGCAACAGGGGGAGACCCCAACTCCAAAACAAACACACACACACACAAAAGAACCTCTTCCCAACTATGAGCTCAGCCTCTGCATTTATGGGCAATTCAAGTAGGAGGTAGTATTTACAGTAGAGCGGGGGTTCTCACCTGAGGCCACAGTGTCTCCTGGGGACATTTTACAATGTTGAGATATTTTTGACTACCAAAACTAGAGGGAGGTGCTTCCAGCAAATGATGAGTTGCGAGAAGTCAAAACCATTACTCACTGTCCTGCAGTGCCCAGGACAGGCCCCACCACGCAGAACTCTCCAGCCTCAAGTCAATCGTGTGGCGCTTGAGCAAACTCACGGGGTCTCACCTCAGGCTGAAGTCACTCACCACCACAGGATACAGTCTTCACTCACCCCAGCATCTTCAGAGCACAGTCCAGGTGTCGCAAAGCCTCACACAGCACCAACGCCCCATCAGGGTCCAAGGATATCCCACTGAGGTTCAGGCACCTCAGGGTTTTGCAGACGGTGAGCGCCGAGGCAAGGTCTTCACAACAGGCACTGGTGAGCTCACACAGTGACAGTCTGCAAAGGAGAAACACACCGGGGAAGTGACACCGGCTTTGGACAGGCTGGATGGCATGCCATTGTTGTAGTTCAGTTTTACACATTGGAACCCAAGTCTTCACAGTCTGGACCAGCCAGACTGTGCCCCATGGAAGACATATGGTAATGTCTGGTGACGTTAATCCCAACTGAGAGTTGCTACGGGCAACTTGTGGATGGTGAGGGATACTGCTAAACATTGTATGGTGTACAGCAGGGCGTCCAATCTCTTGGCTTCCCTGAGGCGCATTGAGTAAAGAGGAACTGTCCTGGGCCACACACAAATTATATCATATAATATATACACATAATAAGATTTCTTTGATTTTTTCATATTTTTATTATAAAGTTTAGGAAAATGAGAACAACATAAAACTAGTGGGAAACTTGACTGTGGTTTTGTCTGGCTCTATGGAAGTGTCACAATTCTTGGTGAGTTCCCAAGGTGCTTGTCAGAAATGTTTGTTCGAATTTTGCTCTTTGTGGGCTTCATCATTGAAAACAATGGCTCACAAGGGTATGCGCTGTCAAAAAGTGATGTCATGAACAAGGTGTGATATGGAATCATAAGGAAAATACATGCTAAAAAAATGCATGATGTTAAAAGATCTTGTGGGGCTGCATGACTCGCTGTCCTGGGCCGCATGCTTCCCACAAGCCATGGGTTGCACATATCTGGTATAGAGGACAGTCCTCCATGGACAAGAATTATCTATTCCCAAAGGTCGGGAGTGCCAAGATGGAGCAAACCCTGGGACAGCATTAGTGGATTGTCTCAGACAGATGTGCTTTTGAACCCGCTTCCCTTTGATGCTATTAAGCCTCCAACTTTTCCTACTCCTGAAATTTAATTAAAAAAAACTTTCCCACAATGCTATTCAGTAGATACTTACCCAAGACTCTGCAATTTGCATTCAGGATGCCTCAAAGCTTTACATAACTGTTTGACACCAGCATCTTGTATTTCATTGCTCCCAAGTTTCAGGGTCTCTAGTCTTTTATTGCAGATAAGAACATCAGAAATATCTTTACAGGAAACAGGAGTAAGGTAACAACCCATCAACCTGGGGGGGGAAATACACACACATATACAAATATACATATATACACTCATGAGGGCCAATCATAACAGCTCAGCTTATTTTTGTTTATTCACATGAAACAAAAAATACCCAAGTACTTCTGAGATGGAGGAGGAAGAAAGAGAAGGGAGAAAGGAAGGGAGGGAAGGAAGAAGAGAGGGAAGGAGGGAGGGAAGGAAGGACAACTAGTGTTGTGGTGAGAGGCTGAATTCAGCTTCAGTGAATTTTTTTTTAATTCTTTCAATGCGTTTGCCCATTTCATGATGGGTGATTTACAAGTGCACCTGCCCATACCATGCTGAGGGTTCAATAACGTTTGACCAAAAACAGCATGACCCTTGTGTCCCACCCTCCCTATTCACCCAACCTCACCCTGAGTGACTTTATTTTTGTTGTTTCCTGGATGAAAAAAGACCTTAAGAGGATATGTTTTGTTGAAGTGGAAGAGATGAAACAAAAAAAACAAAAATGGCAGAAGCACTAAAAGGCATCAAAATGGATGAGTTCGAACACTATTCTGAGCCAGTGGAAAAAGTGTCTCAATAGGTGTATTGCATCCAACAGAGAGTACTTTGAAGGTGACTGAAGTTTAAGTGTGTAAGAATAAATACATAATTTTTATAAATAAATCCTGGGGGTTTGGGGGGTCCCCCTCATATTTCTCACAGTTCCAGAGGCTGGGAAGTCCAAGATCAAAATGGAGGCAAATTCGGTATGTATGAGGACCACTTCCTGGTCTATAGACAGCATCTTCCTACCATGCCTTCACACAGTGGAAGGGGCAAGGTGGTTCCCAGGGCCTCTTCTATAAGAGGGGAAGGCTCTACCTTCTGATCTAATCACCTTCTGGTATCTAATACCATCACCCTGGGGGTTAGGAATTAACCTATGAATGTTAGGGAACAAAGACATTCGGACACCAGTATGTTCTTCTTATCTCCCCCTAGAATACCAATACCCAAAAAGGAAACCCTGGCACTGAAGCGAACCATAGCCAGTCCTACCACAGCTCCCGTATGTTGCAGTCTGGGTTCTTCAATGCTGTACACAGAGATATCACTCCATCATCTTTCAGGACATTGGACCCCAGGTCAAGGAAAAGCAGGGATTTGGTGCACATAAGGGCTTGAGAGATGTAGCCACAGGAGATGTAGGTGAGACAGCAGTGCGTCAACCTACAAAGAAGCACACATACGCAATCCACCAGCCCGCCTAAGCAGTATATGGTGATATCCTCATGACATCCATACAGAGGTTCCCAGCTCATTCCCTGCTCTCTTCCATCACTTGAGAAAATGAGAGGATTCAGACTTGCAGCAGCTACAGAAATACAGAAGGAGGAATGGGGAACACAGTGAACTGCAAACAGAATTTTAGATTCCAGTTCCAAGTCAGATCACCACCGGCTGGGAAATCTTGGACAGAATCACCCCCATTCTTTGCAAAAGAGTGAACTTAGGGCTTAATGGAACATACTGGACAATATCCTACGTAAAATCATTTTTTGCTGTTTTTTTATGCTTTTTTGTTAAGATATATGGTTTTGCTAACAAAGTAGATTTTAGGTGCTCGTGCCACTAAAAAAATAACAGTTGTAACTATGTGAGATGACAGATATGTTAATTTGCTTGGCTGTAGTAACTATTTCACTATGCATATGTATATCAAGTAATTTCTATTCTTTTAAATATCGACCTTCCATATGACCCCGCAATCCCCCTACTGGGAATATACCCTGAAAAACTCAAATCACTCTATAAAAAAGATACCTGCACACGAATGTTTATCACAGCATTGTTCACAATAGCAAGAACCTGGAAGCAACCATGCTGTCCATCAAAAGAGAACTGGATTTTTAAAGTGTGGTATGTATACACGATGGAATACTACGTAGCCATAAAAAAGAACAAAATCATGAATTTCGCAGCAACTTGGATGGAACTAGAGTCTATAATACTGAGTGACCTCTCACAGAAACAAACATCTGAGTATCACATGTTCTCACTCATATAGTGAACTTTGAACATCCAATATCATACTATAAGAAAATGACTGACAGAGATGGGAAACTATGGGGGGGGAGATGGGATTAATGTTAGTCAATATCTCTCTGGGGACGGGAAGACACCTCTTGTCAACAAGGTGCCTGAACGAAGCATATTTGTATACCTAATCCTTGATTGTACCCCCACAATATCATAATAAAAAATACTGATTATATAAAAAAAAAGAAAGAAAAATTCTACCTACTTGAAAGAAACAAAATGGTGATTTATTTTCAAAGTGGCAATTTGTTACTTCACTTCCTGGTTCTTCCTCCTTTCTTAGCAGGCTTTCTCATTTGGCAGGCTTCCTTTGGTGAGCGTTGAGACCCAATCAGAATCCAGAAACATGTATTTTACCTTATTTGTGTAGAAACTGCTTGTGCTTTACTTTATTTGCACAAAACTATTGCTTAGCTGACATCTGGGAAAGTGATGTAACCTCTGAAGTAGTCAATGGGGAGTCAGGGGAAGAACTTCCGCTTTAGGAAATAAATATGCTGGCTGTGATTGCCTCCAGTAATTGTCAATACATAAACTAACCGCTGACTCTGATCAGCAAGGACTTCAAATAGTAAAATGATCAAATATAAATACAAAAATAAATATATTTATTATGTTTGGGTAAATAAAAGATAGACTTAAAATCCTGTAAAAAACAGGAGAGTAAAAAAGAAAAGAAAACCCAAGCAGATATAAAAAGGAACACTAGAACATCTCATAATAAAAATTAAAATCAGAGTCAAGTGCCATGGGTCACACCTGTGATCCCAGTGACTTTGGAGGCCGAGACAGGCAGATTGATTAAAGCCACAACCAGCCAGGGTAACATAGCAAAGCCCCATCGCTTAAAAAAGAAATAATTAAAATTTGTAGCTCGAGTAATGGTTTAAACCAGGGATCAGCAACTTGTGACCTGTGGGCTGACCGCCTGTGTCTATAAAGAAGGCTTTATTGAAACATAGCTACACTGATTTGCTTTTGTATTAGTTCTTGTTTCTGTTGCACTACAACTGGAGTTGAATATTTTCAACTGTGTCTGTATGTCTGAAAGCCTAAAATGATTATTTATCCGGCTTTTTAAAAAACAGTCTGCCAATCTCTCATTTAAACAGATTACAATAGCTGAAATAAACTAAAACTTGGAATTGAATTTAGACCCAAAGTATACAGTATACAAAGAGAGAATTTTGAAAGCAGCAAGAGAAAAGTAATTAATCACATACAATATATCTTCAGTAAGGTTGATGGCTGATTTTCCTCCAAAAGCATGAAGGCAAGAAGGCAGTGGGATGATACACTCAAAGTTCCAAGAGACAAAAAACCAACTTTAGTCAATAATTGTATAATAGCAAAACTATCCCTCAAAAGTGAAGAAGAAATTAAGACATTCCTAGATAAATAAAAAATGAGGCCAGGCATGGTAGTTCACACCTATAATCCCAGCACTTTGGGAGGCTGAGGCAGGAGCATTGTTTGAGCCCAGGAGTTTGAGACCAGCCTGGGCAATATAGTGAGACCTCGTCTCTACAAAAAATAAAAAAATTAGTCAGGCATGGTGGCACATGCCTATAGTCACATCTACTTAGGAGACCAAGGCGGAAGGATCTCTTGAATCCAGGAGACTGAGGCTACAGTGAGCCGTGATTGTGCCACTGCACTCCAGTCTGGGTGACAGAGTGAGACTATGGCTCAAAAAAAAAGAGTGGGGCCAGGCACAGTAGCTTACATCTATAATTCCAGCACGTTGGGAGGCTGGTATGAGAGGATTGCCTGAGTCCAGGGGTTCAAGACCAGTTTGGACGACTTGGCGAGACCTCATCTCTACAATAAATTTTTTAAAAATTCGCTGGGAATGGTGGCGCGTGCCTTTGGTT
Organism: Tarsius wallacei; assembly: GCA_963574415.1. NCBI lineage: Eukaryota > Metazoa > Chordata > Mammalia > Primates > Tarsiidae > Tarsius > Tarsius wallacei. The sequence continues at coordinate 11,829 of CAUYQG010298745.1, forward strand.
CCAGCTACTTGGAAGGCTGAGGCAGAAGGATCACTTGCTGCACCCCAGCCTGGGTGACAGAGACTGACACAAAAGTAATAATAATAATAATAATTCCAGACAGCAGTAATGTTAACTTAATGTAGATGAGCACATGATGTGTAAGAATATGGTTCCTATGACAACAGCTCACAGGAAGGAATGGAACTACAATATACCCCTTATCCACAGTTTTGCTTTCCATGAATTCAATCACCCATGGTAAAATGTGTTTGAAAGTATTAAATGAGCCGGGCTCAGTGGCTCAGCCTGTAATCCCGCACCTTGGGAGGCTGAGGTGAGTGGATTGCCTGAGCCCACGGGTTCGAGACCCACCTGGGGAACTTGGCAAGACCTCATCTCTACAATAAATCAAAAAATTAGCCAGGTGTGGTAGCACGCGCCTGTAGTTCCAGCTACTTGGAAGGCTGAGGCGGAAGGATTGCCGGAGCCCAGCAGGTCGAGGCTGCGGTGGCCGGGAGCGGCCACTGCACTCCAGTCTGGGCAACGGAGTGAGACTCGAACTCAAAAAAAAAAAAAAAGAAAGAAAATATTAAATGGAAAATTCCCAAAGTAAACTATTCGTAAGTTTCCAATTGAGTGGCATTGTAAGCAGTGTGATGAAATCTCATGCCATCCCACTCTGTCCTGCACAGGATGTGAATCATCCTTTTCTCCATCATATTCACTACGTGCCCATCAGTCACTTAGTAGCCACCATGGTTATCAGATCGACTGTTGTGGTGTCACAGTGCTTCAGTTGAAGTAATCTTTATTTTAATTAATAATGGCCCCAAAATACAAGAGCAGGGATGCAGCATATTATTATGAGTACTCCATTTTATTATTTCTAAACTGTTAGCTTCTTTTTGTGCCTAATTTATAAATTAAACTTGATCATAGGGCTGGACACAGTGGCTCAAGCCTGTAATCCCAGCACTTTGGGAGACAGAGGCCAGAGGCTTGCCTGAGCTCAGGGGTTCGAGACCAGCCTGAGCAACATGACGAGACCTCATCTCTACAATAAATAAATAAATAAATAAATAAATAAATAAATAAATTAGCCGGATGTGGTGGCACATGCCTGTGGTTCCAGCTACTTGGAAGGCTGAGGTGGAAGAATCACCAGAACCAAGCAGGTTGAGCCTGTGGTGACCCTGAGCATGCCACTGCACTCCAGCCTGGGCAACAGAGTGAGACTCCAACTTAAAAAGAAAAAAAAAAAAAAGAAAGAACTTCATCATAAGTATGTATATATAGCAAAACACATTGTATATATAGGGTTTGGTGCTATTTGTGGTATTAGGCATCTATTAGGGGTTTTTATATACTATTGAAATTATGTTGGTGTTAATCCAACTGGATTGTTATATATATCTTTTCTTTTTTTAGTAGGAGTCTCACTGTCACCCAGGCTGGAGTGCAGTGGCATGCTCATGACCACTGCAGCCTCAACCTGCTGGGTTCAGGGGATCCTTCCACACCAGCCTTCCAAGTAACTGAAACTACAGGCATGCACCACTGCCTCAACCTTCCAAGTAACTGAAACTACAGGCATTCACCACCACACCCAGCTAATTTTTGTTTTAATTTGTTATAGAGACGAGGTCTCACCATGTTGCCCAGGCTAGTATCGAACACATGGACTCAGGCAAACCTCTCGCCACCACCTCTTAAAGTGCTGGGATTACAGGCGTGAGCCACCGCACCTGGCCAGGATTGTTATAAATTAAGATGTTAACTGTGGCCAGGTACGGTGACTCATACCTGTAATCCCAGCGTTTTGGGAGGCAGAAGTGAGAGGACTGCTCAAGCCCAGGGGTTCAAGACCCGCCTGGGCAAAGTGGAGAGATCTTGCCTTTACAATAAATCAAAAACCTAGCCAGGCATGGTGGTGAGCACCTGCAGTTCTGGCTACTTGGAAGGCTGAGGCAGAAGGATCGCCTGAGCGCAGCAGGTGGAGGCTGTGGTGGCTGACAGCACGCCACTACACTCTAGCCTGGGTGACTGAAGGAGACTCTGACATTAAGAAAAAAAAGTTAATTGTAACCTTCAGGGATACTGCTAAGAAAATAACTCAAGGTTATACAGTAAAAGAAATAACAAAGAAATTAAAATCATACACTAAGAAATATCCATTTAACACAAAATGATAGTAATTCGGAAATTGAGAAATAAAAAGGATATAGGACATATTGGAAAAAATAGCAAAATGGCAGATATAAGATCTACCTTATCAGCAATTAAATATAAATAAATTAAATCCTCCAATTGAAAAGCAGACACAAACTGAAAGGTTTTTAAATGATCCAACAATATCTTCAAGAGAAACATTTTAAATTCAAAGAAATAGGTTGAGGCTGGGGGCAGTGGCTGATGCCTGTAATCCCACACCTTGGGAGGCTGAGGTGAGTGGATTGCCTGAGCCCGCGGGTTCAAGACCCTCCTGGGCAACTTGGTGAGACCTCATCTCAACAATGAACCAAAAAATTAGCTGGGCGTGGTAACGCACTCCTGTAGTTCCAGTCACATGGAAGGCTGAGGCGGAAGGATCGCTGGAGCCCAGCAGGTCGAGGCTGCGGTGACCTGGAGCGGCCACTGCACTCCAGTCTGGGCGACAGAGTGAGACTCCAACTCAAAAAAAAAAAAACAACTATCTGAGTATGGTGTTACTCGCCTGTAGTTCTAGCTACTTGTAGTACTGAGGCAGAAGGATCACCTGAACCCAGCAGATTGAGGCTGTGGTGGCGGTGGGCATGCCACTGCACTCCAGCCTGGGCAACAGAGTGAGACTTCGACTCAAAAAGAAAAAAGAAAAAAAAAATGAAATAGGTTGAAAGTAAAAGGACATAAAAAGAGACATCGTTCAAACAGTAACCAAAAAAGAGCTGAAGTGCCTGTACTAATATTAAATGAAATAGGCTCTAAATCAAAAAAGATTAAGAGACAAAGAAGGACATTATATATTAATAAAAGTTTCCGTTGGCAAGAAGATATCACAATTATAAACATGTATGTACACAATAATAGACCATCACAATATTTGCAGCAATACTTGACAGAATTAAAGGGAGAAATAGACCTTCAACAATAGTAGTTGGAGACTTCAATGCCCCACTTTCAATGATGGCTAAGAACAGTTAGGCAGAAGAACAACAAGGAAATAGAAGACATAACACTATAACCAGTATCTATATAGAATATTCCACCCAACAACAGCAGAACACACATTCTACCTAGGGGCACATGCCCTACTCCTTAGGATAGAACAATATATTGTAAAGAATTGAAATTAAACAAAGTATGTTCTGCAACCATGATGGAAAGAAGTTATACATAAGCAACAGAAAAAAATTTAGTAAATCATCTGATATGATTTTTATATCATCAAATAATGTAATTTTTTGAGTCGGAGTCTCACTCTGTTGCCCAGGCTAGAGTGCAGTGACATGCTCATGACCACCGCAGCCTCGACCTGCTGGGCTCCTGCAATCCTTCCGCCTAAGCCTTCTATGTAACTGGAACTACAGGCGTGCACCACCAGGCCCGGCTAATTTTTTGATTTATTGTAGAGACAAGATCTTGCCAAGTTGCCCGGCTGATCTCAGTCCTGTGGGCTCAGGCAATCCTCTGGCCTCCACCTCCCAAAGTGTTGAGATTATAGGCGTGAGCCGCCACCCCCAGCATATGTGGAAATTTTAAAATACATTCTTATAAACTAATGAGTCAAAAAATCAAAAGAGATGTTATAAAATACTTTTAAGCTGGATTATAATACTTTCAAGATCAATTATATTTCTATACATCAGCTATCAATGATTAAAAAATGAAATTAAAAGACCGTTCTATTTACAATAGCATCATTCCGCTGCAGGCCACGCAGAGGACTTCTCCGGCTAGGTGCTTCTGGCACAGCTGATGGAAATCGCCAGAGAAGCGGGTGGTAAGGAGCATAGGCTACACCAGGGGGCAGCAAGCATATTTTCAAAGAGCCAGACAGGAAGTAGTTCAGGCTCGGCCATCCACTGGGTCTCTTCAGCTACCACTCGGCTCTGCCATCAGCACGAAAGTCGTCATAGACAATACAGACAGGAATGGGTGTGACTGTATCCCATTAAAACCTTCTTTAGCAAAAGGGCTGGGTGCTAGATTTGTTCCGTAGGTTGCAGCTTGTTGACTCCTGTACCACTCTGAAGTTATAGAACTCTAAGGGAAAGCGGGAGAGTTCCTGCCCGTGTGGAAGGAGGCAGCTGTGAGGTGGAAGGTGCAGGTAAGTGGGAACCGGGCACTGCCTTTGTAATAACTTGTGACACTGCGCCATTGTTTTATGTATGTTTCTGTGTGTGTTATATTTCACAATAAACCCAGAATAAAAACAAAAAGAGGACTGATAACTGTGCACAATCAAATGCTTATAAATTTCACTCCTGCTAAGACCTCTTTCTTCTCCTTACCGAGGTAGCTACCTCTGCAGAAATGCTGGGAGATTTTTGGAGAATGGAGATTTTTCAAATTAAAGAAATAATAGGTCTAGTTCCAAACCTCGTTTTGAATCCCCTTATATCACACTAGAATATATTCATCTTTCTTGTCCCTAAAACTTTAGAACCCATCCAATCACTCCCATTTACACTTACAGGTCACAGCTGGCCGTGATAGTGCCCCCAGTTTGTGTAAAATTTATTTGTTGATTTAGAACAGATCATTCAAGGCCTTTCTGCAGCTCTAAACACCTAATATTCACTAGCTGATGTAAGGGACTGTATATCTGAGTGTGGTTAGAAACTATGGAGTCAGTCCCCACGATTCTCCTGGGTCAGCACCTGAGAAGGTTTTGCCCCTTTTAAGGCCAGTGCCTGCAATGCTCAAGCTTGCATCTTAAAGCCACTGGCTTCTCAAAGCCACTTGGCTCCACCACAGGCCTGAGGACTGACTGGGTCACTCTGTGAGCTCCCCCACCCTAGGCAAGAATGCTTTCCCTATAGAGCCTGGCCCTCGCTCTTAGGACCCAGAGACCCAAAGACCCTACCCAGAGGGCTGCTTCCCTCAGGAAGGGGCCCCTTGCCTACCCAGCTCTTCTGACAGGAACCCATCCAACAGAACTGGGAAACCATATCTAATACATACATATATAAATATGTCAGGGACTGATGGAATTCATAATGTCTGAAAGCAGGCAGAGCCACTGGCCCTCAGTAAGCAGGGCAGGAAACACTGCTCTCCCGGGAGAGAGCTGACGGCATAAAAAAACCAGAGGACAGCAGCTTTCTCAGAAGGCACCTCAACTATCCTTTCCCTCGAATTCATGGGATACATAGCCGGCCTGAGGAAAGGTGCCTCATAGGGAGGCTGTGTCAGGCTTCCTTCCCAACCTGGCCATATAATGGTTTTCAGCACCAGAATTAGATGAGTCAAACAGGTACTTTGTTGAGTGTTCTTCAGGAATGTACATACTACTTTGGATCTTTCCATCATTTTATCTCTATTAAAAGTTAAACATGCCGGGCTCGGTGGCTCAGCCTGTAATCCCACGCCTTAGGAGGCTGAGGTGAGTGGATTGCCTGAGCCTGCGGGTTCGAGACCCGCCTGGGCAACTTGGCGAGACCTCATCTCTACAATAACTCAAAAAATTAGCCGGGCATGGTGGTCCATGCCTGTAGTTCCAGCTACTTGGAAGGCTGAGGCGGAAGGATCACCGGAGCCCAGCCAGGTGTGGTGGCACGTGCCTATAGTCCCAGCTACTTGGGAGGCTAAGGCTGGAAGATCCTTCAAGTCCAGGAGTTCGAGGCTACAGGGAGCTAGAAGTGTGTCACTGCAGTGTGAGTGACAGAAACCCTGACTCAAAAAAAAAAAAAAAGTTAAATATTAGGCCAGGCATGGTGGCAAAGAACTGTAGCCCCAGCTGCTTGGGAGGCCAAGGCAGGAGCATCACTTGAGCCCAGGAGTTCAAGGCAGTGAGCTATGATCACACCACTGCACTCAAGCCTGGGCAACAGAGAAAGACTTGTCCTCTCTTTTAAAAATAAAAAAGGTAAAAGCTGTGTTATAACAAGAACTGCCAAAGCTGTGAAGATACTGGAACTGTCAACAGTGCTGGTGAGAGCATCAGTAGCGTAAGCACATTAGAAAACCATCTGGTGAGCCGGGCTTGGTGGCTCAGCCTGTAATCCCACGCCTTGGGAGGCTCAGGTGAGTGGATTGCCTGAGCCCGCAGGTTCGAGACCCGCCTGGGCAACTTGTTGAGACCTCATCTCTACAGTAAATCAAAAAATTAGCCAGGCGTGGTAGCACACGCCTGTAGTTCCAGCTACTTGGAAGGCTGAGGCAGAAGGATCTCCGGAACCCAGCAGGTCGAGGCTGCGGTGGCAGGGAGCAGCCACCGCACTCCAGTCTGGGTGACAGAGTGAGACTACTACTCAAAAAAAAAAAACCATGTGGTGGCCAGGCACAGTGGCTCACACCAGTAATCCCCATACTTTGGGAGGTTGAGGTAGGAGGATC
>CAUYQG010298760.1:0-11886 GCA_963574415.1 Tarsius wallacei
AGTCGGAGTCTCACTCCGACGCCCAGGATGGAGTGCAGTGGCGCACTCACGGCTACCCCAGCGTAGACCTGCTGGGCTCCGGCGATTTTTCCGCCTTAGCCTTCCAATGAGCCGGAACCACAGGCGTGCCCCTACCACGCCCAGCTAATTTTTTGATTTATTGTAGAGACGAGGTCTCGCCAAGTTGCCGGGGCTGGTCTTGAAACCGCGGGCTCAGGTAATCCTCTCGCCTCCGCCTCCCAAAGTGCTGGGATTACAGGCTGAGCCACCAAGCCCGGCAGCCTCTCGACTTCTTAAAGCGTCAGCGCACAGATTTATTACAAAAACATTATTTCAGAGTCCACGAAGCTCAGCGTGCTCCCAGAGTCTTAAAATATTATTTCAGCTGCTCCCGAAGACTACAGATCCAAATGGAGGGATTTCATAAGGTCATTCGGGCATGAAGTATGTACATGTTTAGCCGGAAACGAATAAACATTGTTTTAATCTTAACATGCGTGAAGCATTAGTCTCTGTTTTTGTCACTTATTTATTATAGAGTTGTGGGGTACAAGTGAGGATTTTGTGTGAGTTGCAGTAGGTTTAGTCAGGAACAAGAGAAAAAGTCTAGACAGGGCCATGAGGCGAAGATGGAAGAAGAACGTTGGCCTACCTTGTTGCAGGTGAGGAAGAGTGGAGCTCTGCCTCTAACTCCCACCAAATGTCATTCCTGCCTGAGTATTCAGTGAGTAGGTCCCACCCAGGGAGGAACACTTTTTTATCACACAATGTTTCTCTGTATGCTAAGATATTATTCAATTCCTTTCAGGAAATTGACATCTGTCTCAAATGGAGGACAACTTATTAAATATTATTTTGGAATGCGATAGTGGCTGCAGAGTTCACAATTGACACATGTGTGCAAAAGGGCATCTGAGCCCCCATATTAAAGGGGCATCAAGATCCCAAGATAAATGATAGGTATCTGAACTCCATAATCTCATTGACTAGCTAGCAAGTAATGATCACTTCTATTATTATAAAGACAGTTCTGCATGAAGAATTCAGATTATCTTAGAAAAACAGTTGTAAAATCAAAATTACAGAAAATTATTAATGATTACAAAAAAAATTTAAAAAGAAAGGAAAATGATTATGTAGTTTTTGTTGTTATTGTTTGTTTTTCTGAGCCAGGATCACACTCTGTCACCTAGGCTGGAGTGCAGTGGCTCCTTCACGGCTCACTTATCATAGCTTCAGCCTCCTGGACCCAAGTAATCCTTTCACCTCAGCCTCCCAAGTAACTGGGACTACAGGCACAGGCCACCATGCCCAGCTTATTTTTAAATTATTTTGTAGAGACGAGGTCTCACTATGTTGCCCAGGCTGGTCTTGAACTCCAGGGCTCAAGCAGTCCTCCTGCCTTAACCTCCCAATATGCTGGGATTACAAATGTTAGCTACCACACCCAGTCAATGATTATATAGTTATTGAAAGACAGTAACAGACATAGCTCTGAGGAAAATTAGTGAAGCACGAAAAAATTTAATATCTTGGAGAAATTTGAGAAGACACTGAAGTCCGAGAAGAGCTAAAATCCAGCTGAGCATGTGACTTTGCTAGAATCTTGATCACAATTCCTAGTTATTACTACTCCCTAGCACCTGCAATTTTTAAATCACTTTTTTATTTAACAATATTTCTCTTTCTCTAAATAGTACATGAAGTTTAACCTTTTTTGCATTGGCCACCGATATTTACTGTAGACATAATTTTACTTAAATAATAAAGGTAGCCGTGAACCCACAAACAAAAGAGAAAAAAAACAACAGAGGTTTTCAGTCTTCCTGACTTTTGCATAGATATATGCTATTAATATTATAGATACCAACATGGTTTCTAAGATAAAACAAACATACTTACTATTATGATTATAGGTTGTCATCAGACAACAGGTGTAACTCAGTAATTAAGCGTTGGGCATGTTCTTATACATCTTAAAGAGGGTGAAGGTTTTGAGTTCAGTCTTCTTACTCAGGAAAAATACTTCAGATGGGGCTATACCAGAGAAGGCAGAAGTTAGTGTCAGACAGCATGGGACAGAAAGAATTGCACTTTGTCAGAAATCCTTAGAAAATATGCCTCCTACCTATATTTATTAAAGGTCACATTGCAACCCAAGAAGAAGGAAAATATTTCAGTGTCCATACAATATTTCTTATTAGGTTTTCTAAGAAATACCCCATTTACCCAAAAATCTGTATTTTGTCTAAAAACAAGATTCACCTACCAAATTACTAAAGGGACTGTGACTGTCATGGTCACAGAACATGCATAGAAAGAGAATATCTTATCCATGAGATAAAGATTTGGACCACCGTGAGGTCAACTCCTTGCTGAGAAGTTACACTTCACCTGTAATTGAAATGGCCACATCCACACAGGGACTTGAGATTATTCAAGGAAAAAAAAATTGAAATGTTTACATTACTGAGAGCTACTAGTGGTGACTAAGCTATTTACCCAGAGAGAGATGAGGCAGGAACTAGAGGAAGGCATATTTGTAATATATAAAGAGACCAGGTGAAAATGACAGGTGAAGCTGAGCACAAAGTCAAGCTATGTTTCTGGCCCACCTGCAGGTATTGTCTCCCAATTATAATTAGGTTTTATTTTGGCAAACCATGCATAATAACAATCTTGAAGAGGAAAAGAAAGAAAGAAAATGGTGTTTTGGGGATCAATACTTGCAGAAAAATTTTAAAAAAGAAAAGAAAATGAGAAAGAATTTCCAGAGCATTAGAAATGAACCTAGAGAAAGTCGAGATACCGTTATTCACTGTTGTAATGAACACAAATGTTTGTCTGTTTTTTGAGGCAGGCTCTATTGCCCAGGCTGGAGTGCAATGGCACCATGACGGCTCACCACAGCCTTGACCTCCTGGATTCAGGCAGTCCTTCCAACTCAGTCTTGCGAGTAGCTAGGACTACAGGCATGTACCACCATGCTCTACTATTTTTTTTTTTTTTGAGACAAATTCTCAGTATGTTGCCTTGGCTGGTCTTGAACTCCTAGGCCTAAACAATCCTCCCACTTTAGCCTCCCAAAGTGCTGGATTACAGGTGTAAACCACTACACCTGGCCAATAAACATGCAAAACACCTAATGCATGTCATCCATTATCCTCTGGATATGAACTATATCACAGAACAAAAATGGCAACAAACCAGTTAAGAGCATGAGTAGTGCAGGGAAAGTAGTGCAGGGAAATAAAAAAAAGGCATGAGATACGAAGTAGAGTAACAAGGGGGGGTCTTTTTGATAAGCGGCTATTTGAGGTAAGACATGAAAATAGATTAGGGAGAGTCATGTGCATATCTGGGGGGATACGATCAAAGCAGAGGCACAGGCAGTGCCATGTTCCAGCAATGCCAGACTGCCAGTGCACGTGGAACCAGGAAAATGAGAAGGAGCATATAAAAAATAAGTTAGATTCCTTTTCTTTTTTTTTACAAAAACATAAAGCAAAAATGTAAAGTAAATAAAACATAAAATATAAACATAAACATAAAATAATTTAGAAAAGAAAGAAAAAAGGTAGAGTGGCTCCTATGAGGCTTTATAAGACATTGCAAGGTTTTTGGCTATTCTCAGGAAAATTGAGAGATATTGCAGGGTTTTACCACAAGAGTGTCATTTTCTGGCTCATACATTGAAAGAGTCATGTTATCTGGTAAGTTGAGAATTGACTTCAGAAAAATAAAGGTGGGAGCAGGCAGACCAGTTAGATGGCCATTGCAGAAATCTGGGTAAAAGAGGATAGTGGCTTTTATCAGACTGGTGGTATGTATGGCGATGAAAAGCAGTAAGATTCTTGATAAATTTAGAAGATGAAGCCAGCAAGAATGTTTGTAGAATGAGATGTGGGTGTGAGAAAAATACTGACCCCAAGATTCTTGCCTTAGCAACTGGAAAGATATAGTTGCAATTAATTGAGATGGGGAAGAAGATGGGCAGAGTAGAGTTGGAAGATAGCTTGGGAGTAAAGTTTGAACATGCTAACTGTAATATCTGGTAGACCTCCAAGACTAGGTCCCATGTAGACTATTGACAGATGACTGTAGAGTTGAAGAGAGGACTGGGAAGGAGACATAAATTTGCAAGTTTTTGGCATTGTGTTTACCAACATAATACTGGATTAGATCACAATAGGATGGAAAATTGAGGAGTAATGATTGAACTCTTGAGCATTTTCACATTAAGGAATTGGGAAAAGGGAAGAAAATAACCAATTCGCAGTAAAAATATTAAAATGTGTCAATTGAATCAGTTGCTGAGAGGAATTTTATGTAAAATCTTAGATCTCATCCTTGGGTTTAGGAGTTTTTTTCATGTTATTAAAGTTGTAAAGACAAAAACTCAGATTACAAGTCTCAGCATGGTGACTCATGCCTGTAATCCCAGGCATTTGGGAGGCCAAGGTGGGAGGATTGCTTGAGCCCAGGAGTTCAAGACCAGTCGAGGCAACATAGTGAGACTTCATCTCTACAAAAAATTTAAAAATAAAAAAATGAACCAGGTGTGGTGGCATGCGCCTATAGTCCCAGCTACTGAGACTGAGGTGGGAGAATCAATCTAGTCCAGGAGTTTGAGGCTGCAGTGAGCCATGATCATGCCACTACACTCCAGTCTGGGCAATAGAATGAGACCCCAACTCTTCCTCCCAAAAAACTAACAGATTACAATAAATCAATAACTATATAGCAGGTTAATAAATAATGTTAAAATAAGGAACTCTGAACACTACAACACATACAGTGTGAGGGCAGCAGGAAGCATCTGGATAAGGTTGACACCACTTACCTACAAGGACCTAAATCCACCTATTGACATGACTTCTTTAAGCAACAGAGAGAAACAATGCTGATGCAACTGTATGAATTATCAGTTGGACTTATTTGGTGTTTCCAAAAGTTCAGTTAAACTATTAATTCAAGATACAGAGGAAGTAAAATGAGATGGGAAGGCCTGCTACAATAGTAAACAGCATGTGTACGCAGATGTTCAGATGAAGCATGTGACCAGGATTTGGGCACTTTTAAATGATAGATCTATAATTACTGAAATTATCATCTTAATGCAAAGGAATGGGACTATTTGCAGATAGTTACTGGACCTAATATATATTTTTTAGACTCAGAATCACATTCTGTCACTCAGGCTGGAGTGCAGTGGGATGCTCATGGCCACTGCAGCCTCGACCTGCTGGGCTCAGGCAATCCTCTTGCCTTGGCCTCCCAAAGTACTGGGATTACAAGAATGAGACATCACGCCCGGCCTGGACCTTATAGTCAGTGGAGCTATTTTACAAATATCCTACTGAGAAACAAGAACAAACAAACAAACAAGCAAACAAAAGTGGACCTCATCATTGTAGTTCTTATTAAGAGATTTTCTTTGAAAAATGGAAAATAACGACTGCAGCAAAAAAATCTCTGGGCTGCCAAATATGTGGATGGACATTGTACAGCAAGGCAATCACCTTCAATTATTTCAGTAGAATGGAAATTATTTGAGTATTATCCTTTCTGGTAGAAAAATTTTGACACCTGCACTCATGTTTATTGCAGCACTATTCACAATAGCAAAAACATGGAACCAACCTATGTGCTCATCAGTGGTGTACTGGATAAAGAAAATACGGTACTTATATGCCATGGAATGCTACACAACAAACAAAAGAGAACAAAATCACGTCATTTGCAGCAACATGAATGCAGCTGGAGGCCAGTATTCCAAGCAATGTATCACAGAAACAGAAAACTTAATACCACATGTTCTCACTCATAAGTGGGAGCTAAACACTGGGCACACATGGGCACAAGGGTGGGAACAACAGACACTGGGAAATACTGAAGAGAGAGGAAGAGAGGGGAGTAAGGATTGAAAAACCATCCATTGGATACCATGCTTACCACCTGGGGGTAGACTCAATAGAAGCCCAAATCTCACTATCATGCAATATACTCATGTAACAAACCTGCACACGTACCCTTTGAGTCTAAAATAAAATTAAAAAGAAAAAAGATTTGAAAAAATTAAATAAGATAAACTGTAAAAAAATGATCCTTGGTTGGGCTCAGCGGCTCAGACTGTAATCCCAACACTTTGGGAGGCCGAGGTGAGTGGACTGCCTGAGTCCGCGGGTTTGAGACCAGCACGGGCAACTTGGTGAGACTTCGTCTTTACAACAAAACAAAACAAAACATTAGCTAGGTGCAGTAGCTACTTGGAAGGCTGAGGCGGAAGGATCATCTGAGCCCAGCAGGTCGATGCTGGGGTGGTCATGAGTATGCCACTGCACTCCAGACTGGGCGACAGAGTGAGACTCCAACTCAAAAAAAAGAAAAAAAAAAAAAGATTCTCAAGGTTAACTCTAAGTTTAATGATCTTCATAGATGTGATAATATGTTATTTGTTCTAAAATCCATGTCCTCCTCTATAACTTGAAATTTAGAGTATGATTAAGCTCTGTATTTTTCCTTATCCCTATCTGTCTCAGACAAGCATTTGTTATTTGTAAGTTCCAGGATATATCTTCATGTTCACAGACAGTATAAACATTAGCCACAAGTAACTCCAGGTTACATCATTCAAGTACTACTGATTTTGTTAACTTACCTGTAACTGAGAAAAATGATAGTTTTCCAGAAAGTTTCACTTGACAAAGGGAAATTTGTCTCTAACAGAATGCACCAGAGAAGGAATAGAGTATATATGAAAGTATAGAATTGAATATATATGAAGAATAGAGTGTATACGAGTATATATGAAAATTAGGTTGAAGTTCACCAACTTTAGAAAGTAGACTTGGGGAGTTCTAGTAATGGCTGAAATGTAAATGAATCACAAGTCAATGGTAAAGATCACATTGAAAGGACAGAATTTCTCAAAGTGTAACAGTGATATTAAAATTATGGGAAAAGCAGCCATAAGACAGGAATGTTAATTTTGTTCACATTTTCAAATTTAGTAACATAAAATTGTCTATGATGTTCTGTACTCTGATACGTGTGGCCACTTGTAGTCACAGTTCTTCTTATATTGTTCTATCTTGCTTTTCCTTCTTGACTTCCTGGTCTCAAGTGATCCTCTCACCTTAGCCTCTGAGTAGCTGGGATTACAGGTGAGCCCCACCACACCTGGCTAATGGAAATCGTACCTTAGTCTGTTCATCATGATTTGAAGTTAAAAAAAAAATACTAGGGTATCCTTGATGCAGTGAGCAGCTGTGTGGGGAAGTTGGGCCAGGAGGCTCTGAGCAGAAAGAATGCATTTTTTCACTTCTGGTTCCTACAAGGAACTGATTTTGTTTCATCAGTATGCTTGTCCCACTAATCACCATTCCTCAAACTCCTTCATCACCTCAACACTCACACCACCATTCTAAGGGGTCTAGTGTGTGTTTTTATTTATATGTTTTCTGATAAGAAGAGCCCTGCTATTTTGTGTAAAATTGTTTCCAATATACCATATTAATATTGTACTCTACATTTACACTTTTTATCACTAAAATTATTGTTTAAAATAATCTATATTTCTGTGTATACTCTTAGTCAATTAATTCCAGTTGTCATGCATTGTTTTATATTGCCGAATTTTTATCCATTTTTCCAAACATAGACACCTATGTTTCTCAAATTTGTTGCCATATTTTTATCTCTTTCCAACCACAAAAAAAAAAAAAAATAGCATGGACAACATTTTCTTACATGTACACCAATGGGCCTGCATAGAAGAATGCAAGACTGGAAGGCCAGGAGGAGGCAATGTACCAGTGGACTGCATCTCCTAGATTATCTCATAATAGCGCCACAGTCTTTCAATTTTCCATGAGATGGACAAGATTTTTTAAATCAGTATATTTCTGCCAATAATTAGAGCTTTTCAACTTCCTTTTCCTCCAATTATGAAATATTTAAAAGTATCTCTTTGTATTTGGTATATGTAGCTTTAAGTCAAATTATTTTGAGCATCTACTTATAAAATTGGTAGCCATCTGATTTTTCTCTTCTTTTGACTGTCTACTTATTTTTTGAGCATTTAGATTAGGTTTCTTATTTTCTTTTTTAATTGTTCTTTTCAAAAATTGTGCTATCATAACAATTTTTAAGTGTACAGTTTAGTAGCATTAAGTACCTTTATATTGTTACATAACCACCACCACCATCCATCTCCGGAACAATTTTCATCATGCAGAATTGAAATTCCCCATTCCTCCTCCCTCCATCTTCAGGGAACTACCATTCTACTTTCCATCTATATGAATTTCACTACTTTAAGTATCTCATATAAGTGGAATCATATAGTATTTGACCTTTTATGACTGGCTCATTTCACTTAGCATGATGTCCTCAAGGTTTATCTATGTAGTAGTATGTCAGAATTTTCATCCTTTTTAAAGTTGAATAATATTTCACTGTATATGTGTAACACATTTTGTTTATCTAATCATATTTATGCAAATTAATGTTCATATCTGTTGATGATCACTTGAGTTGTTCCTACCCTTTGATTATCGTGAATAATGCTTCTGAAAACATAGGTGTACAAATATCTCTTCAAGTTCTTGTTTTTCATTTTTTTTGGACACAATTTACTTTTGATTAGTAACATTTCTTGTATATTTTATGAGTTAGTCCCTTGTCAGTTTTAGACATTGTAAACATCTTCTCTTAATCTTTCTCAACTGAGTATACATTTTGCATATCATAAACCTTAAGAAATAAAACTGGCCAGGCGCGGTGGCTCAGCCTGTAATCTCAGCACTTTGGGAGGCCAAGGTGAGAGGACTGCCTGAGCCCAGGGGTTTGAGACCACCCTGAGCAAATTGGTGAGACCTCGTCTCTACAATAAATCACAAAAACTAGCCAGGCATGATGGCACGCGTCTGCAGTTCCAGCTACTTGAAAGGCTGAGGCGGAAGGACTGCCTGAGCCCAGCAGGTCGAGACTGTGGTGGCCAGGAGTGTGCCACTGCATTCCAACCTGGGTGACAAGAGTGAGACTCCAACTCAAAAAAAAAAAAAAAAAAAAGAGAGAGAGAGACAGAAAAGAAAATAAAGCCAGTGGAAAGCATTTTACAAGAGTAGGCACAAATGTATTTCACAGCAATGGAACTTCTAGTTGTGTGATTTTCCATATGAGTTCTTACCTGTGACTCTTCTTCTCGTAAACACTGTTCAAAAGGTGCTTCTTCAATCTCCACTTTATGCCAACAATCTAAAGACAGAGAAATGCCAGTGAAGTGCATGTTGATTTTGGTAGCAGTTGGAAGCCCCATCACAAATATGTGTCAGACATACCCGTAAATCCATGGCATCATTGTCAGGACCAAGATCCTGGGATCAGAGCAAAGAAAGGATGGATCACTGTGCAGTAATTGGGCACCTAAATGTCATAGACTGGGGGAGGCTTGGTATGAATGAGGACACCAAGATGGGGTACAGCTCAGAGAGGAGAGGCAAGGGCTCCAATGCACTTCCCTACAAATTATTTCCAGCAGGTCCTCAGCTGCTTTGTCGGACACACTGAAGAAGGGTCAGGTTGGGTCATGGAATATCTAATCACAATTGCATATGCAGAGGTCAAGGACTCTGTAAGGATATGAGCACATCTTGTGTCATAGTAAGTGTATGGCAGTTTTGGAGAGCACTGCAGAGGGAGCAAGTGGAGAGGAACCAGAGAGACATGGAGACCAAAGAGGTGTGAAACAGATTTTCCAGAAGTCAGAGGGGATCTTGCAAGTGGGGAAATGTTTGGAGCAAAGGTAGAAATCAGATACAGCTACTAGCCTTGGCCTTACACATTGGTGGGCACAGGACAAGTCCCTGGTGTGATTTGAACCTAGGCCCAATGTCACACTTCCCTCAATTTCCAATCACAAGAGCCTTGAACCTCCAAACCCTTCTTCTGTAACCAGAATCAAGTCTGGCTGACTCCCAGGACTCTTCCCCTAGTTCCAACTGGGTAACTACATCAGGCATGGGAGAGTCAAGTTCTATGGGAGAGACGGGGAAGGTGAGTGGTCATCAGAGCACCCGAGTGAACCACTCCACAACAAACCAGAAGAAAAACAATAAACACTACAATAAGACAACAAGACCTTGGGGGTTGTGTTTTGCAGGAACAGCATTGTAGTTCCCACAAGTAGTAAGCATGTCAATGTCAGCAGTTCCTAACACAGTCAGGCCCCAAGAAATGTCAGAAGAAAGAGGCAAAACCTGGCTCACAGACACGCCCTGGGAGTGGACAAAGTCGCTTAAGTAGGAAGAGGTCAAGCTCTGTGGGTCTGTCTGAGACTGCAAGGCAGATGGTTTTGGGGATTTGTGAGAGGAAAAGGAGAAAGCACTCACAGCCCACCCTGGCACTCTGAGCATGTTCTTCAGGAGAATAGGAAGAAAAGCAGTGTTCATGACCCAGATGTGAGAAAGACAATGATACCCACAAGGAAAACCAGAATTTCAGAGCCCAGCCCAGGTTCAATGATTCAGAGGAAGGACTCACAGGACTCAGCATGTGGTAGTATTCATGGCTGAAAGATATTACAGTGAAAAGACAAAAAGCAAAATCAGCAAAGGGAAAATGCACATGCAGCCAAGCCCAGAGAAAAACCAGGAACAAGCTTCCAAGAATTCTCTCAAAGTGGGGTTACACAGGATACACTTAATTCTTTCAGCAATAGGTAATGACAACACATGTGAAATGCCTCCTACCAGGGAAGCTCATTAGAGACTCTGTGCCAGGGTTTTTTTTTGAAGTTGATGACTTAGGAGTACAGACATCTAGAAGGAAAGCATGTATTCAGCACAAACTATACTGCCTGCAAAAAGAGTTTAGGCACAGTAAGCCATTCTTATCAGGGAATCATGGGAACAATCCCCGAATCCAAGTTCCCAGAAGGCTGCCGATGACCATACTTGTAAGCAGGCCTTTCAAAAGATAGTAGTCTTGTCTGCTCTATTAACTCTTGTCTGCACACCCCTTCTAAATCTGACTCACATATTCATTCAGCTCATGCATAGACTGCTAAATTTTGGTATGAGATTGAGCACTTATCAAACATCTGTTGGCCTGAGTGGTACCTTTTCTGAGAACTACACACGTCTTTTGAACAATTTTCCTTTATAATGATGTATTTTTAGTATAAAATAATAAGATGTATAGGAATAAAATAAGATATAGAATGAGAGGCAAGGCTATAAAGGGGGTGCAGAGACTAGGGGTTTGGGATTGTTTTTTGCAGGACTGTGAACTTTGAACTGGCTTCAGTGATGTGTGTTTTCTGCAGTTTTTGTATAATATGTCTGGGTATCAAAATATCATATTTATCCTGCTGTGGATTTGTTTAGCAATTTGAATCTGTGAAGTGGTATCTTTCTTCTCTATCTGTGCTCAGCAAAGTTTTTGTCTTCATATATTGTCTCTTCTTCACTCTTGCCCTCTTCACTTCTTGTAAACTTCAATTAGTTGTATGATAGGGCTTTAGAGAGAGAGAGAGAAGGAGATTTCCATGTCTTTTCCTTTTGTAGCTAAATTTCCTGAAAGAAATATCTGTTCTCGGCACTCTGTCTCTCCGTTCCCCACTCTTTGTAGCTGGTCCCTCATTGCCAATAGGCTTCTACATAAAATTCCACTAGGAGTACTCTGTTTGGTCAACAAAAGTTTATGGTCACTAAATGTAATAGTAACTTCAAACACTTTAAAAAATATTCATCCTAACATCTTTGGTTCCTTTTTTGCTCTCTCGGTTTTTTTGTTTTTTGAGTTGGAGTCTCACTCTGTCACCCAGATTGGGATGCAGTGGCACGCTCACGGCCACCACAGCCTTGACCTGCTGGACTCAGA
>CAUYQG010298767.1:0-15207 GCA_963574415.1 Tarsius wallacei
AAAAAAAAAAAAAGAAGTCTGGGCTTTAAATGCACCCCCCACCCCTACCTGTGCACACTGTACCTGACAGATAGTTTTTTGTCCCTCTCCCACTTCCCCCCTCCCCCTTCTGAGTCTCCAGTGTCCATCATGCCATTCTCAGTTTACAGGTGAGAACATGCAGCACAATTCACAATTGCAAAGATGTGGAATCAACCTAAATGTCCATCAGCCAATCAGTGGATAATGAAAATATGGTGTATATACACTATGGAGTACTACTCAGCCATCAAAAAGCATGAAATGTCTTTTGTAGCAACTTGGATGGAATTGGAGAACATCATTCTAAGGGTACTATTCTAAAACGACTCAGGGATGGTGTCTAGACTCGGGGACAGTGCCGTCATGGATTAGCAATGTCTGACATGGACTTACACAAGGAGTATGAAGCCGTGTGGTCTAGGATTCACCATCTCTGGGGAAGGCACTATGCCAGCAATACAAGAAGCTGCCAGCAGGGGAGATGTGGTGCCTGGTTGTCACCAAATGGGCCACATGCCAGGCTTTCCCAGTGTCATTAACTCCAAGAGATGGGAGGTACACTTGTGTGTATACAGTCACACACATGCATAGTCATACACATATACTACTTTATTATAGTTTTTCCATTAACAAGAAACCCTATTATAATAAAAAAGCATAAACAATTATTTGTGGCTAGGTACAGTGGCTCATGCCTGTAATCCCAGCACTTTGGGAGACTGAGGAGGGAGGATCACTTGAGCCCAGCAGTTTGAGGCCAGTCTGAGCAGCACAGTGAGACCTCATCTCAAATTAAGAAGAAAGAAAATTATTTCCTAGTGAGATAGTTTAAAACGCTTTAACCTATTAAATGGTCTTACAGTATACTTTTGAGGTTAATTTGACTGATTTTTTTTAGAAGGTAAAATATTCAAAATATTAACCCTTGTGCTCCGAGACAAACATTTATAATCTGAATATAGCATATACAGGGATGTTACATCTCTGACTGGTGTACATATGGTTTGGCTTTTCTCAGTCCTAGGAGACCTAAGGGTTTTGTGAAATAAGAAAATATTCTATGCAATCCCACCTCCTGTTGTTGCTGGCAAGTTTGTTCATCTCCTCATTTATATGTTCCATCAGTTATTATGAGCTTATTGTATGCTGTAGGGTAGACTCTTTACTAAGCCCTGGAGATACAATGGAAAACCAAGACAGAGCTGGGCCCTGTCTCATCTAAAGACTGGGATGGGGGAGACAAGTAATAGAGATAAATGTAAGTGTTGTGAGGAAGGAGCAAGGACCTAGGAGCATGTTAACAAGGAAACCAGTCTCATGGCCAGGCACGGTGTTCATGCCTGTCATCCCAGCATTTTGGGAGGCCGAGGTGGGAGGATTGCTTGAGCCCGGGAGTACATGACCTTGTCTCTAAAAACAAAAACCCAAAGAAACCAATCTCACTGAGTGTTTCCCCACAAGGACCTTTGGGAAGACGTGTTCTTACATTCT
The DNA here is from genome assembly GCA_963574415.1 of Tarsius wallacei. Lineage (NCBI taxonomy): Eukaryota > Metazoa > Chordata > Mammalia > Primates > Tarsiidae > Tarsius > Tarsius wallacei. Next base: position 1,513 of record CAUYQG010298767.1, read on the forward strand.
TGAGTGCTGGCTCCAAGGTTCAGGGGAACTTTGTACCAGAGAGCCCTAGGTAAACAACTTGCCTCTGGCCTTAAACATGAGATTAGCTTCATAGAATCCGGCCTCTGGGCCCTCCCTACCAGACCTCTTTGTCAGCTTTCTGCCTGCAATACTTTTGTTTAGACAGACATAATTAGCTGCCTTTTGGTCCCACACCTTTTTTTAGCTACAGCAACTCTCTTGTGGCAGGCAGAGATGACACTGTATTCTGAGAGACTTGGAAGGCTCTTCATGGCTTCCTGGAGCCTTTAAGTTTTATTAGCCTTGATGAATTCCCTCACCCGTTGTCCCCACCACATTCTTAATCTTCACAAAGTGTGATTAATTTTGGATTTGCTTCTAATTTTGAATTTCTTTTTGTTCCCTTTACCTCTTGCATGTGTTAAGCAGTATTTTTTTTTTTAGCTGGGGTCTTACCACTCCATTGTGCAGGCTGGAGTTCAGTGGCACAATCATGATTCATAGCAGCTTCAACCTCCTGGGCTCAGATGATCCTCCCACTTCAGCCTCCTGAGAAGCTGGTACTATAAGCATGCACCACCACGCCTGGCTAGTTTTTTTATTTTTATTTTTTGTAGAGACAAGATCTCGCCATGTTGCCCAGGCTGGTCTTGAACTCCTGGGCTGAAGTGATCCCCCTGCCTTGCCTCCCAAAGTGCTGGGATTACAGGTGTGAGCCATTCCACCTGGCAGCAGAAATTGATAAACAGACATTTTGGAGAGTGTTTCTTCCCGTGTCGTTCCCTGTGAGCTGTGAGTGACTCTTCCTTGTCTCTGTGTGCTCACTCACCCACTTTAAACACAGAGGACAGGAAATGGAGCTCACAGTTATCAGTGTGGGGCCACGGCCAGGCAGTGCCCATCCTCCCACTGGCCGTCCCCCTTCCCCTCTGGCTCTCAGCCCCCTTCCTCAGTAATATCTATGAAAGCAGCCGTTTCTGTGGGCAGACTATGTGCCACCCCCTGAGCTATATACTTTACAGAACTCTCACTGCAAGTGTACATGGTAAATCCCATGAACGTTCCTACTTACAGATGAGGAGTCAAGGCTGAGAGAAGTTAATTAACTTGCCACAGTTACACAGCTGATAAGTATGCAGCTGGGATTTGAACCCATGAAGTCCTAATCCATAGTCCTTACTGCCTCCTATTAAAATGTGCTTGGGTGTGATGCCTAAAGTCATTTCAGGTAAATAACTCCCAAACCAGCATGAGACTAAAGGGGATGGCTTTGTTTTTTTTGAGTTGGGATCTTACTCTGTTGCCCAGTTGGGAGTGCAGTGGTATGATCACTGCTACCTCAGCTTTGACCTCCTGGACTTAGGCAATCCTTCCATCTCAGCCTCCTGAGTAGCTAGGACTACAGGCACACGCCACCACACCTGGCTAATTTTTTTTTTTTGAGTCAGAGTCTCACTCTCACCAATGCTGGGGTGCAGTGGCATGCTGCTCATTGCTACCGCAGCCTCGACCTGCTGGGCTCAGGCGATTCTTCTGCCTCAGCCTTCCAAGTAGTTGAAACTACAGGCGTGCACCACCATGCCCAGCTAATTTTTTAATTTATTGTAGAGACGAGGTCTTGCCCTGTTGCCCAGGCTGGTCTCAAACCTGTGAACTCAGGCAGTCCTCTTTCTTCTGCCTCTTAAAGTGCTAGGATTACAGGCATGAGCCACTGCACCTGGCTCTGGCTAATTTTTTTTTTTTTTTTTTTTGTAGAGACGAGGTCTTGCTATGCTGTCCAAGCTGATCTTGAACACCTGGGCTCAAGTGATTCTCCCACCTTAGCCTCCCAAAGTGTCAGGATTATAGGCATGAACTACCGCACCTGGCTAAAATTGGACAGCTTTGAACAGTACATAAGTCAGTTCTTTGATGACTCTAGGGCAGTGGTCCCTAATGTGTTAATGTCACAGCTGTCCTTAAGCACGCCTCTGTAGAATATTGGGTGATTTAGCGTGATGTTGTATAACGTTGGCATTTGGGACTATCTCTTAGAGTCTAGCATCCCTGTATGACTCCTGTCTGCCAAGATGGATACATGTTTTCATAATGTGAAGACACTAAGCTGTTTTTAGGAAAGACACATTGTCCTGGCCAGAGCCCCTTGTCTTTTCTCCACATATGTATCGTTCTTGTTTGAGAAGCATAAACACATCTTTCTTTGTCTACCTGTTCAGACTGTGTGCCCTTGTGAAGACCACCATGTGTAAGGATGACTGACAACAACATGCCTGCTTTTCTCTTGTTAACCTGCCTGTGTCACTGGGACCTAGACGTGGCCTGAGAGCCCACCCAGGAGTTAAGGGGAGATGAGGCAGTCTCTTCTCCTGCTGAGGCAGACTGTGAGCCTCTTGAAGACAGTGTCCGTCCATGGCTCACACATTGTAGTGAATTATACCCACCCTTTCTTCCTCCCTCCCTTCCTTCCTATTTGAGATCTCACTTTGTTGCCCAGACAGGAGTGCGGTAGCATTATCACAGCCCAACATAGCCTCGACCTCCTGACCTCAGGCAATCCTTCTGCTTCAGTCTTCCAAGCAGCTGGGACGACAGGCATGTACCATCACACCCAGCTAATTTTTTTTTTTTGAGTTGAAGTCTCACTCTATCACCCAGGCTGGAGTGCCATTGCATGAAATGGGCCACAGCCTTGACCTGCTGGGTTTCATGTGATCCTTCTGCCTCAGCCTTCCAAGTAGCTGGAACTGCAGGCATGTGCCACCATGCCTGGCTAATTTCTTTTATTTATTGTAGAGACAAGGCCTCGCCAAGTTGGCCAGGCTGGTCCTGAACTCCTGAGCTCAGGCAATCCTCTTGTCTTGGCCTCTTAAAGTGAGCCACCGTGCCCAGCATCAGCTAATTTTTTTTTTTAATTTATTTTTTGCAGAGACAAGGTCTCTCTATGTTGTCCAGGCTGGTCTTGAACTCCTGGGCTCAAGCAATCTTCCCACTTCAGCCTCTCAAAGTGCTGGGATTATAGACATGAGCCACTGTGCCTGACCTGAATCACACTTATTGATGACAGTGGTGGTGATGATAAAAGTTACTGCCATCTTCAGCCACTGGCCTTTTCCACTGAAGACTGTTGTTCATAGAGTCTGCGATGGGCTGCCACTCACCCTGGCCGGGTCTGCAGTCTAAAGATAAACTGAGCATCTGGAACTATCTTTGCTTCTCCTCCACTTTGTCTTCTTCCTCCCCTGACCTTTGTAAATTCACCTTCACCATTTCTTGGGCCTCAGAACTCTCTAAGACCAACCATCTGTAGTAGGTAACCATCTGCAGATTTCTTAACATCGTCTTTCATTCCATTTTTCTGGAATCATAAAGCTGCTTTGCAACTTTTTTGGCCCCTACAGCTCAGAGATCGCAAGCAGATATATGAAGTCTCAGCTGGGCAGGTGTTAAAACTAAACACCATTGCTTGTGGATTATTTAAATTTAGAATCCTGGCGTGCTTGGCGAAGTGGAAATACACCCAGCTGGATGTGGTGTCATCCTCCAGCTGACCTAGAGGAACGTTGGGTGTCAGACGTCATGAAGGCTTTTCCTTCTCCCGTGCCTGAGCTTGTCTAGGGTCTCATTACCTAGAGGCCTGAGCCTGGGCAGTTCTCCGGGCAGTCCCTCTCTCTGCTTTCTGGACAGCAGGTGGGCTCTCTTCCTCTTTTATTTTCCCTTCGTTTGACTCTGTCTAGATTCTGGTGCTCACATAAGACCCGAAATTAAGTCATTCTCTTTTAGGTTAAAATGGGCTCAAGAAACGCATTAAAATCCTCCCAGGCCCGAATCCTCTGCTCTTCTCTGGGACTCTCTCTCAGACGGCAGCATGAGCGGAAGCCCTTGCCCAGACACCCAGGTAACTCACATTTCCCTGGCGGTCATCTTGATCACCTTTGTCCTTTCTGAGACTGACTCATCAGTGGTCTCCGAGATCAGCTCTTCTTCTCCCTCTCCTTGATTCCACAGGCCTGAGCTGTGGCCTTCAGTGGCAGCTGGCTTCCTTGTGTGACCTGCTGCTCCGAGCTTTGCCCCATTGGTGTCTTGTTTTCTCCTAGTGCCAAGGACAGGGATGATGGCTGTGGGAAATGCCTTATAGAAAGAGGGGCAGAGACAGTTGTGCCAATGGCACAAGGACAGCTGCCCTGGCCCACCGACCGTTATGTGTCATGTTTGTAATCGCAGGAAGCCTCACAAGGGCTGGCATAGCAGGAAGGAGAACTGGCATCGGTGTGAATATTTACTGTATGCCAGCCATGATATTAAGTGCTTTAATAAAAATCCCGTGGGGAAGCTGCTGTTCTCACCCTCATTTTTGTTTTTTCGTTTTCTATTTATTTATTTATTTATGAGTCAGAATCTCACTCTGTCACCCAGGCTGAAGTGTAGTGGCACACTCACAGCCACCCCAGCGTCAACCTGCTGGGCTCAGATGATCCTTCCTCCTCAGCCTTCCAAGTAGCCGGAACTACAGGTGCGTGCTAACACACCTGGCTAATTTTTTGATATATTGTAGAGATGAAGTCCCACCAAGTTGCCTAGGCTGGTCTCAAACCCCTGGACTCAGGCAGTCCTCTCGCTTTGGCCTCCCAAAGTGCTGGGATTACAGGTTTGAGCCACTGCACCCGGCCCGTTTTCTATTTATTTAGAGACAGGGTTCTTGCTATGTTGCCAGCTGGATTTGAAATCCTGGGCTCAAGTGATTCTCTTGCCTCAGCCTTCTGAGTAGCTGGGACGATATGTGCATGCCACCACACGCATCTTTATGTGTGTGTGTGTGTGTTTCACTCCCATTTTATGTAAGAGGGACCTGAGTGAAGCTTGGAGAAATTACGTAGCTATTAGTGGGAGAGCTGGAACTTAGACCCAGTGGGTCTCAAACCCTTGTAGCAACATGTCAGAGAAAAACCCACGCTTCTGTGCTCAGTCTGTTATGCTCATCGTAATGTCACTTGACCATGGACTCTCCCCACTTACACCAGCATATCTTCTTCAGATGCCTCAAAACCCTTCCAGTCTCTTGCGTCTGCCTCATCAGGCACCTTCTCTTGGTCTAGATTTCTTGGGAAGAGGGAGAAATACAGGAAGGGAAGGGCTTGTGTGTAGAATGCAGTAATCAGCTGGTACCGTTGATACCACTCTGAACAGTGAGGGTGAGAACTCGATTAAAAGAAAATTCAAGGTTAAATGTAACTAGTGGATTGAAACATGGCATCATGGTCTCCGATGAAAGCCCAAGAGAAAGGAAAGAGGCAGAGAGGACATCGAGAATGAGCATGGGCTCCAGGAAATAGACATTCACAGCCTCTCATTCCACACGAGCACCTTTCATTGTAATTGACTCAACGCGTACCTGGGCCCGGGAGCGCTCTGGTCTGCTCATCCTTCTAGATTATTTCCTTGGGTGCTCAGGTCCTGCAATTGGGCCTTGCTCTCATGATTTTCTAATTCAGTGACAACACAGGATCTCGGTTCTGGAATCTCACCTTGTGGACTACGATTTCGTAAAGCAACTTTATTTATTTTTTTTTGAGTAGGGGGTTTCACTCTGTTGCCTAGGCTGGAGGGCAGTGGTATGATCACAGCTCACAACAACCTCGACCTCCTGGGCTCCGGTGATCCTTCCATCTCAGCCTCTCGTGTGCCACCATGCCTGGCTAATTTTTTTATTTTGTCGAGATGAGGTCTTGCTATGTTGCTCAGACGCATCTCAAACTCTTGGCCTCAAGTGATCCTCCCACTTCGGCCTCTTAAAATGTTGGGATTACAGGCATGATCTACTATGTCTGGCCAAGCAACTTTTAATAATAATGAAAACTCATACAGCACTTGTTATGAGCCAGGCACTGCTGTATGCCCTTTATAGCTATCAAGTCATTTAATTTTTACATCAACCCTAGGAGATAAGTACTATTCTTAGCCCTATTCTGCAAGCGAAGGAACAGAACAGAGCAAGATCCAGTAACTTGCCCAAGGCTGTATGGCTGGCGTCTGGCAGAGCCAGACTTGGTCTTGACTTAGCCTGCATTCAGGGTCTAGACTTTGTACCACCATTCCTTACTGCCTCCTGCCCACCTTAGTGATATGCAGCCCTCTCCGACCCTTTCTATTCTATCTATAGTCTATCATTTTAATTTGTAAAATGGTATCTGGGTGTGATTCATGAGATGATTTTATCATTGTATAATGGGTACCAACCCAAGTTTAAAAACCACTGGGCAAGACCACCTCTGTTGTGGTGGACACATCAGGTGACCTCCGCCTGGAGCCTGAAACACACCAACCACGTCTGTCCTCATCCTGGTGCCAGGCCTCCCATGGAAGCCTGCCTGCAGGGAAAGGACGAGTTGCTTGTGTGGTCCTTGAGTATCCCCGCACCTCTCTGGGTCAGGTTATGAGACTGGAGAACATGTGTCTGGCCCCAAGAGGTGGGTCCTTGGGAAATGGAGTCACCAGCTCAGACATCGGTTCCAGCAAGACTGAGAGCCGTGGGGACCTGGAGATTTTGCCAAGGTCCACCCCTTTGCCAAGGTACACCCCGGCTGTAGGACAGCCAGTAAGATTTCTTCCTGGGGTGGCAAATCCCAGCCCCGGGCAGTGACTGTAGGAGTGTGATTTAAACCTGTGGCACATAGCATCATTTGTTCCTTGGTCAGAAACAGGGCTCAGCGCCCGTTCTTCGCCTGTGTCCTCCTTGGCCCACAGATCTCTCTGCAGGAAAGAAATGGCTGTCACTTCCCACCATGTCTTTGTTATGCCACACGAGTAAATACAGCACATCCCTGCAGATGACTGAAATGCGACCCCTTCCCTCCCCAGCCATGGCTCTCCATGGAGGGCCACATCATCACACGTTATGTACCCCTGCGATTACACATTAAATTCCCAAGAGCTGGCAAGTGGTACCTACATTCTCCAGGCATGTTTGGGTATGCTAAATAATTGATTACATCTTCTATTTATATAAATGTACTTGCTGGAAGCACAGACAGTGGTTCTGCCAAGCCATCTTCTTTATTTGATTTCAACTTCCCAGTGTGAAGTCCAAAACCCACCCAGATTTCTATCTCTGAAGGTCCCCAGGCAGGCAGCCAGTGCGAAGTCCAGCATGCCAGACAGGCGAGACTGGCTGCAGGCTGCAAGACACCTGGGCTGACTCTTCCAAAGGCCTAAATGCCTGGTGGAAGCTATTTCCTACCTGATGGCCTTAGCAGCTGCTGTGTCCTGAATGATGAGCAGGTGGGGACTTTTCGTACCTGAGAGAGTATAGTCATGTGATGGGAGAAATTCTATACCCCCTAATTTGTGGGAGGTGGGAGGATAGTGTAACAACAGGAATGAAGGGAACTGTCTGGGGGAACAGAGTGCACAATGAAAACTTTGGTTGGTTTGTTTGTTTTTTTTGAGTTGGAGTCTCACTTTGTCTCTTAGGCTGGAAGGTAGTGGCACAATCACAGCTAACCGCAGCTTCCACCTGGAAGTGATCCTTCCACCTCAGCCTCCCAAGTAACTGAGACTACAGGCATGTACCACCACACCTGGCTAATTTTTTTTTTTTTTTTTGTACAGATGAGGTCTCACTATGTTGCCCATGCTGGTCTTAAACCCCTAGGCTCAAGTAATCCGCCTGTCTCGGCCTCCCAAAGTGCTGGGATTACAGACATGAGCTACCATGTCCGATCTTTTTTGGTTTTTGAAGTGTTTTTGCTTACAATGGTGAACAGACAAAATAAATGTAACTACCATGGTCAACAGACATAATTATTGATGTAATGAAAATATAACTTCTCCCCAACTGCCCTCTTACACTGCTAGAGGAAACTTGAGGTGACACCCAGCAGGCCTATGGCTTTTCAACTCATTTTAGCAGATAGACTGTCCTCCTGTCACTCTAAGTCGTGAACTCAGAATTCAAAAATGAGAATGACCAGCCCAAGTGGAGAATGCAAGCTTCGAACTTGACTTAATGTCACCTCTTATCGCTTTCCCCACCTCAAGCCCGTCTTGGGGCTGGGTGTTCCAGTGGGAAGGGATGGGGGCCAGGTGGAAACCTCTCTGTGGCTTCTGTCTTTTACTGCTTTTTCTCCCTGAAATTCTAAGTTGCTGGCTACAAGGGAGAACCCCCCCAAAACATAACTGTATTTATTTAAAAAATTGAATATTTATTCTTAGATGTTTAAACCTCATTCACCTTCAAAGTACTCTCCATTGGATGCAATATACTCATCAAGATACACTGCTCAAAACAGTTTTGGAACTCATCATTTTTGATGCCTTTTAGTGCTTCTGCCGTTTTTTGTTTCACTTCTTCCACATCAGCAAAACGTTTCCCTTTGAGGACTTTTTTCATCTGGGGAAACAAAAAATGTTGCTGTGGTGAGGTCGGGAGGATAGGGAGGGTGGGCACAGGGGTCATGCCATTTTGGTCAAAAACTGCTGAACACTCAGCACAGTGTGGCAGGTGCGTTGTCATGGTGAAAGAACCAGTCACCTGTTTGCCACAACTCAGGACCTTTCTTCTGCAAATCGTGATGCAACCTTCTCAAAACTTCCAAATAAAAACTGATGGGTTCCTAGAACTTCCAGATAAAAACCTATGGGTTACCTGGCGGGGAATGCCTGTACTATAAGGGGCCTGCCCTCCAAAAGATGTCTGTGGTTTTTTTGGGTCCCCCCTCATAGTTTCAGAACACTGAAGACTAACTGGGCAGGTAGGAGTTAGGGTACGGGAATTAGAAAGGCTGGTGTTTTGATATGTTGGTCATTATGTTGGGGTCCTAGAGACCCCTATCACCAGGAGTCCCCTCCCATAGTTGACTGGATATAGAAAGATGCATCTTTATTCTGGGAGGTCCCTCAGAGTTTCTTTCTAAGATCCTAGCAATCCTGTGCTCACCTCCAGCTTCTTGCTGCAGGGGTCTCTCTGCCCCTCTGGGTGCCCCTGTGAGGTAAGACCCTATCTGACCCCACACCAGTTCTCTCCTCTGAGTGCCACATCTGGTCCACAGGGTACACACTACCCAAGAGACTCCTGAAGTGCAGACTGGCTTCTGCATCTCTTCGATTCCTTCTGTCCTACCTGTCTCCTGCCAGCCCCCTGCTCTGACCCCTTTCCCCACCTTGACCTGGACAGGCATGCCAGAGTGATGGAACCGGTCTCATAACTTCCTTTGTGAATTCTGTATTGGGGGGGGTGTCTCCCAGCCACAGGGGTGTCTGATATCAATCATATTGGTGCCTCGGGTGAAACCAAGGAAGAAAGAGGCCCAATTGTGAGATTGTGTTACAGAAACTGTAGTGAAAAGGACAGACGTGTGTGTTTCAGTTCTCTTGCTGTCCAGCCTTCCAAAACAGAGTGACTCAGAACAACACCAAGGGACAATTTCTTCCTCTGTGATGTCACCTGGGCTGTCTCGGGCAGCCTCCATCACACTCACATCACACTTGCCTGTCCTCCGTAGATGGGTTTCCCTGGCGCTGACTGCTGACTGGGCGCCTGAGTTCCCTCTCTCATGACTCCTTGTTTTCTTGTATGTAAATGAGGCTTCCCTTTTTTTTCCCCCTTTATTTGAGTCAGAGTCTCACTTTGTCACCAGGCTGGAATGCAGTGACACGCTCATGGCCACCAGAGCCTCAACCTGCTGGGCTGAGATCTTCCACCTCAGCCTGCAGAGTAGTTGGAACCATAGGCATGCACCATCATACCCTGCTAGTTTTTTTATTTATTGTAGAGATGAGGTCTCCCCAAGTTGCCCAGGCTGGTCTCAAACCCCTGGGGTCAGGCAGTCCTCTTGCCTCTGTCTCCTAAAGTGCTGGGATGACAGGTGTGAGCCACTGCTCCTGGCCTGGCTTCCCTTCATAACAAACAGGACAGTGTTTCAAAGGACCAGCGTGGGAGCCCCCAGGCCTCTTGAGGTCAGGAAGTCACACAGCGTCACTCTCATGCATCCCGTTGGCCAATGCAAACTCACATGACCAGCGCAATTCATGAGGTGAGTAAAGAGACCCCGCCCTGTGCAGTTGGTCCTTCACTGCCCCAATGGCTCACTATGCAGGGTTCTGCCTTTGCCAGCTCTGGCTCTAGACATTTTCTGAGCAGGTCTGGGGGAGTGTACTGGGGGAGGAGGACAGTGAATCTATATTGACTTGCTTGGTTTACATTTGGAAGAGTAGACGGTCCAGAGGCGGAAGGAGGGAGGAGAGAAAGCAGAGCCAACTGTGCCAACTCTGGAGACACCTTCGGAGGCATGGCCCACTGACTGGGAGCTGGGGTTCCCTGGTCTAGGGAGCAGGGTTCCAAGCCAGGGGGTTCTGTCCATCATGACGTATCCAAAGGCCAGTATCTCTGAGTTGGATGTGAGACCCTTCAAAGCTTATTGTTAAAATGGCCTTTACCATACATGGGGTTCCCTGGGCCTATCCTCCAAAGGTGGGTTCCTGGACCCGTCCTCCATAGGTGGGTTCCCCTGGGGCCTGTCCTAACTGCACCCCATGGGATGTCAGCCTGATGCTGACTCTGTGACGTCCAAACCCAGCCCTGATGGCCTCTCCCCACCCCACCCTCTCCACTGCCCCCTGGACACACCTCACACCCTCTGTCCTTTCAGACTTGTGCTCATGGGCTAGGTGAGCAGCAATAAGGCCAGGGTTGGACATTGGCAAAACGGCCTCATGTTCAGCATGAGGTTCTGGAAGAGGCAGTGGGGGGAGCCAGGGACCAAGGTGGTTATCAGCTCTGGCTCTGCCCTGCTCCTGGCTTGAATGCCACGCTTAGGGCTTTCCATTTTCAAAACCACCTCTGAACTCTTCAGAGTGTGAACACTTCACGTGTGCTCATGCAGAGTCCACATTGAAGGGACCTGTGCTCCCTGTCAGAGGCCCCAGGAGAGATGACCGTGGGCGTGCAGGTCACATGGCTGACACATGAAGTGCCCCAGGTTGTTTTCAGCAGGCAGGCGAGCAGGTCAGGGACGCTGAGACGTGTGGGGTAGGGGGAGGCGATGGGAACCTCTCCTGGCCTTCATTCTAGATACAAAACCTAAAGAATAATTTACTTTTCACTTGCAGAGAATAGGCATATGCCTGTTTAAAAGAATGTTTTCATGTTTAAAAAGCGCAGCTTTCCGCTGTAGCTTTTCCTTGTCAACGTGGCTGAGACAAGCCCTTCCAGCTTGCCCTCCTTCACCATCTGACTGCCTCTGAGGTGACTCTGGTCCTTCTGTCCTCTTTCCAGCTTCTGTCCATCTGAGTCCTCTTCTTTCAGCGCACACATGGCAATATGCACTTTAGGGCGCAGCTGGGTGAGTTTGGGGCACGTAAATGCGCTTGGCTCCCCTCGGCTGGTTCACCCAGCAGCGAGACTGCAGGCGGAGCGCCGGGCTGTCCATCGGGGCCTCCCTCAGGGGTAGTGCGGGGAGGCCGCCGGCAGGGGGTGCTGTGCCCACAGCTCTGGGCACCAGGATGGGGTGGCCCATGCATAGCTAGTTAGAAACTTAAAGCATGATTACAGTAACGTTCCCATGACCACAGACCCCCAGCTTTGTCTCCTTAGGGCAGGTCATGCTGACCGTTTCCTGCTGACTGTTACAAATCTCCTTAGGTGTAAGCTCCATGTAATTGTATGCTTTGTTAACTGAAATCAAATGTTACACTTTGAAAAACCCCCATTGTTACATTTTCATATTTTGTTCTTATATTTTGTTAATGACCTAACCAAGGTAACTCCATTGTGTAATGATTCCTCTACCTTGTCTCTATGTAACTACCTTAAACTGTATCTTGTTGGAAGAACTCCAGGGACTTTCTAGGCACTGGCTATACCTAGGCATGAAAGTAATCAAAAGTTCCCATTTTGGTTGCCAAGATGTTAGTTAGTAGTTGATATGGTCACTAAGTTGCCATGTAGCCAATACTACAGATTTTATCTGTGAAAGCTTGTCATAAACTACACTAGTTCATCAAGAGTTTTTTCCTGGCATTTGCCTGCTCTTGATCCGTGCATTAATAAAAAAACCTCATAATTAATTAGACTCAACTTGCTGGCTTGACTTCTTCTCTCTTACTTAGTCATAACAATTATGTTGAGGTAGTTCCTTCTAGGCCTAGTTTGTTGAATGTTTTTATTGTGAAAGGGTGTTGAATTTTGTTGAATGCTTTTTCTGCATCAATTGACATAATAATATGTTTTATTTTCCTTCATTCTGTTAATATGGCATGTTACATTGTTCAGTTTTTATATGTTGACTCATCCTTGCATTGCAGGAATAAATTCCACTTGGTCATGGTGTATAATCCTTTTTAATATGTTATTATACTGCTGAACTTAGTTTGCCAGTGTTTTGTTAAGAATTCTTGCTTCAGTGTTCATAAGGGATATTAGTCTAGTTTTCTTGTATCTTTGGCTGCGATGTCAGGGTAATGCTGGTCTGATAAAATGAGGTACACAGTGTTCTCTTTAATTTTATAGAAAAGCTAAAGAAAGACTGGTGTTATTTCTTCTTTAAATGTTTGGTAGAATTTTCCAGTGAAACCATCATTTCCACAAGGTTCCAATTTCTCCATATTTAATACCTATTTTATGTTTTTGCTGTGTTTTATTTTATAGTATACCTAAGGATTTCATTTTGAGGGCGCTAGTAGATGATATTGTGTTTTTAATTTCCAATTTCACTTGTGCTTTGCTGAGGTAAAGGGAAAAAATTGACAATGCCTGTTAACCTTGTATCTTGCAACTGTGCCATAATCACTTAATAGTTCCAGAATGGTTTTTTTTTGTTGTTATTGTTAACGCAATCAAATTTTTCACATAAGCAGTTGTGTCATCAGCAAAGAAAAAGTTTTATTTTTTCCTTCCTAACCTGTATACAGATTTCCTTTTCTTGTCTTATTGCATTGGCCAGCACCTAATAATTCTTTTTAATGTATTAGTCTCTTAAATAGAGAAAAAAAAAGGATTTATGAATCATTGTTACAATAACATTAGCTTTTAAAAATATTTATCTTAATGGACAAACAAAAATTGTATATATTTATTGTGTACAACATAATGCTTTGAAATATGTGTACATTGAGGAATGACTAAATTAGGCTAGTTAAGATACACATTACCTCATATACTTTTCATTTTTTTGTGATAAGCACACTTAGAATATACTTTATTAGCAATTTTCAAGAAAACAAAACTTTGTTAATAACTATAGTCACCATGTTGTACAGTAGACCTCTTCAATTTATTTCTCTTATATAATTGAAATTTTGTATCCTTTGACCAACATCTCCCCTACCACTGCCACCAAGCTCCCGATAACCATTATTATTATTATTATTATTATTATTGAGCTGGAGTCTCACTCTGTTGCCCAGGCTAGAGTGCAGTGGCACACTCATGGCCACTGCAGCCTCACCCTGCTGGGCTCAGGCAATCCTTCTGCCTCAGCCTTCCAAGTAGCTGGAACTACAGGCGTGAGCTACCACACCCAGCTAATTTTTTTATTTTATTGTAGAGATGAGGTCTCGCCAAGTTGCCCAGGCGGGTCTCGAACCCACAGGCTCAGGCAATCCACTCACCTCAGGTTCCCAAAGCGCTGGGATTACAGGCTGAGCCACCGAGCCCGACTTCAACTCTTATTAGTTATAAGAGTTTGCCTATAGAGTCTCTTG
>CAUYQG010298773.1:0-16385 GCA_963574415.1 Tarsius wallacei
GAGATGACAGTAGCTTAGACAAGGATGCTGACACTTGGGCGGGGGGGGGGGGGGGGCGGGAGGGCGGGGCGACTTTCTGATGCCCGCCAGTTAATAATAATGATAATAACAAGCATTTATAGAACCCGTTAGAGTCTCCAATGCAAATGCTTGCACATTCTCTGCCAATTATTATTTACAACACTGGGTGGAATTTCCATTTTGCAAATGAGAAAAACTGAAGCCATAGAAAATTAAGTGAATTGCTCAAGGCTAAGTAGCATAATTTCAACCCAAACGTTTTGATTCTAAATTCAATGTGCTTTCCAGTGCCTGGCTGCGAGATTAAGGGCGAGATATAAGTTTGCAATTTGATCTTTTACCCTGTGGGTTAATGGTTTTCAAAAATTATTATACGTACAGCTTTAAAATACAGATTCCCGGGCCCTGTCCTCAGAGATTCTGACTCAGTAGTTCTCAGGTGGGAACGGTCTGGAACTGTGCGTTAAGACCTGTGGGCTGAGGAAGGGGGTTCATGGACTACACTTTGGAACCAGTGCTGCTTAGGGTCTTTGCTTGTTTTCCCAATTCCCATGAACAGGTAAATGCCAAACCTGAGGGATAGTTCAAGTGCATGTTACAATGATTTAAAAATGAATATAGATGCTTTAAAACTATTAGTTGCGTAGTCCTCTTACCTAAACTGGGTAACATTGTGTAATGGATGGAATTCTTATGTTCACTGCCCCTCAAATCCATATGTTGAAATCCTAGCCCCTGAGATGATGGTGTCAGAAGGTGGGACCTTTGAGAAATGATTAGGTCCATGGGGGTGGAACCCTCATGAGTGAGATTAGTTATGAAAGAGACCCCAGAGAGTCAGCTAGTCCCTCCCATCATGTGAAGACACAGCAAGAAGGCGCCTTCCGTGAACAAGGAAATAAGCCTTCCCCAAACACCACCAAATCTGCTGGTGCCTTGACCTTGGACTTCCAAGTCTCCAGAACTGTGAGCAATCCATGTCTGTTGTTTATGAGCCCCCCAGTCTAACGTATTTTGCTAGAGCAGCCCAAATGGACCAAGGTAGTCGCAAAGTTTGCTTGGAAACCATTTTTGCTGTTTACTATCTTGTCCCCTTTACTCCTGCCGGAAGCCTCTCTTGTGACCACTGTGTGCGTGGCCCGGGCCCCTCTCTCCAGCAGTGGGCCTCCAAGCCGCAGGGAGGCCAGTGGCCTCCAGCCCTCCCCAGTCCAGCAGCATCTGCTACACTGTTGCTTCTTCACACAGAAACCTCAGCCAACCCATAGAGTCAGAGTTTTTGTAGCTCCAGACAAAAAAGACCAGGAGAGGCTGGTTTGGGTATTTTCTCACCTTAAACTACCCCAGCCGAATTGCAGACTGGGTCTTCAGTGCATCTGTCATTCATCCTTTAAGAAAATAGCTAAATTGTCCACAGTCACTCCCTGTCTTATCTAGCCTAAGCAATGAATTGTTTTTTTTTCTATTTTGTTTCGCTTTCTGGCACATTTAAAATGAGAGGTACATCTTTATGCAACTGCTTTTTGTTACTTCTCTGTTTGAAGGTCGCTTAAGGAGTGTGGTTCACTATTTATACATTTTATCTGCTTTATGATCGCTAAATGAAAATAAATACTCAGGCATTTGCAACTCAAGTTACAAAAGAGAGCCCCCAGCTCTGCGATGCAGGTGCTTTGAAGAGCAAGACTACAGTGACCCAACAATGTTTGTGTCTCACAGTTGCCTCAGCCTCCACTGGCCCACCCTAAAGTCCCTGCCCCTTCACTCTCTACAGAACACATTTCCTGGAAGGTAGAGTCAGGTGGAGGAGGAGAAAACCCAGAGAAAACAGTTCCCTCCATGCGGGATGGCTTCTAAAGTCCCTCCGAGTCATGGCCTCAGCAGGAGGTATAGGGGCAAGTTTCCACGCCACCCAAAGGAGCCCTGGGCTTGCACCACGTGGCATCTGCCAACCCCAGGGCACATGTTTTTCTCTCCATGTCAACTTCGTGGGTCTCAGGTGGGTGAAACTGTGAATGTGTCTTGAGTGCCCACTATGAACCCGGCACTGCAGAAGTGCTTCCCATACCTTTTCTCCATTACAGACATCCCTTTCTTTCAAGTAGATGGCGCTAAACGTGCCAGTCATGAGCTGTGGCTGCCGAGTTGGCTGGTACCTGCTGGAGCCCTCAACCTCAGCATACTTCATATGCTGGACGTGGCAGGGTCTCTTGACCTCCTTTAGGGCCTCCTAAAGATGGCGACTCCTCTGGCCATCTGTGTCCACTGCTGGGGCACCTGGAAACTCTGCTTCCACAGAACACAATGGGCTGTTACAATCCCACAGGGCCCCCTGCCCCAACCTTGGATTTATCAGAGAACTGATCTCAAGTATGTTACCCTTACAGCAAGCTCCTGAGGGTCAATAAATACTTTGGTCTGGGCTCGCTGGCTCAGTCTATAATCCCAGCATTTTGGGAGGCCGAGGCGAGTAGATTGCCTGAGCCCCCGGGTTCAAGTCCAGCCCAGGCAACTTGGTGAGACCTCGTCTTTTCAAGAAATCAAAAATTAGCTGGTTGTGGTAGTGCACACCTGTAGTTCCAGCTACTTGAAAGGCTGAGGTGGAAGGATCGCTGGAGCGTCGATGCCGGGTGGCTGTGAGCATGCCTCTGCTCTCCAGCCTGGGCGACGGAGTGAGACTCCAACTCAAAAAAATAAAAAATGAAAAGATAAAAATAAATAAATATTTTGGTTCTTTCTTAGGCAACCCCCCCTCTCCAAAGGAGAGGACTGGAGGGGACCTTTCCCCTGTCCTTTTCTCCAAGGGGGTGGCCATGGGACAGACACTCCATTTCTCTTTGGCAGCATGGCCAGGTGACTTTTGAGCCTTTCGGATCCTTCTGCTGGTGAAACAGAAGAGCAGCCCCTGCCCTGTCACTGTCCTACAAACACCTTCCTGATGTGAGGAGGCCTGGACACACCCTCCACATGGACAACCTCCTAAGGAAGGTGAGACCTCTGTCTGCTTTCATCACCTTTCTAGACAGTGGGTCAGTGGGCAGACAGGAGGACCCAGGATTGGCCCAAGCTGGCTTCTAAGGAGGACAACCTGGAATCTACATCATTACTACTCTAGGGTTTGGGGAACTTGGGTCTAACCCTCCAGGGGGTTTAATCAGAGAAGTGGAGGCATGGGGTATTTAGGGTTTCCTGCAGAGGACCCTTCACAGCAGGGAGGGGAAAGGGGTTTGGGGGGAGGGAGGTATTTCATGGGGGCGGGGCCTTTCTGGGCCATCAGAGTGGAAGGACTCCCCGAAGCAGCACAGGGAAGGGTATGATGACAAGTTCCAGCCCTCCAGAGAGGGAGAGAGCATTCTGGCAAGGGGTAGGCAGATCAACAGGCCACGAGCCAGGCAGCTGTGGTTTGGGGCAGGGTTCCAGGGCCAGCAGGGACCCAAAGTGCCAAATGGGAGCTGAGCAGATGCCCAGTCATACGCCAGGCTTGGCCCACGGGGTGGGTGTAGACAGCGATGCCCTGGGGCAGGACATCTGGGTGCCAAAGAGCTTTCCTGGGGCACCTGGATCCTGCTAAGGGCAGTAAGATGGGCTGATTTCCCATTCCCCCACTAGCAGGCAAGGGTCCGAGATTGGGAAAGAACCTGGGGCTCCGCTATGCAGCAGCACAGAGTTGGCCCGCAGGTATCCTGGGGGCCATGGTATTACCTGGACCCCATCCTTGTTATGGAGTCTTTCCTGTGATAGGCAGCCATTCCTAGAAACTGAGACAGATGAGGGCTTGCAAAGCCTTCTGGGAGCTTCCTTTTGTCTTAAATGTTTGAAATACATATACAAAATGAGATGTTAGATGACAGATAGGTACCTTCGTTCACACACGGAGCATACTCACATACACAGGTCTTCCATACATAGCAGATGCATTGCTAAAAAGTTGTATTTAAGTCCCAGCTTTATAAATAATCCCTACTTGAAATGTATCAACTCAACCTCTCCTGAAGGATCTATATGCTCTCCTCAGTTAAATAATGGAACCCAGGTAGCTTAACTTTTTGTCCCCCTTCTGTTATTTTATGGCGGAAACTCAGAGCTAAATATCATCCTTATGTTTTCTGATGTCATGTTTTCTTCTTTCAACCCATTTTGTTATTTGACTTCTGTTTATAAATCCTTGATGTGATCATTTAATGAATATTTATTGTATGAAATTTTCAATAAAAGTGGATCATGTATAAGTAATAAGTAAACGAGTTGAATTTTCTTTCTTTTTTTGTTCTTTTAACTTTTTTTAAATTTTAAAGATGTGGGGTACAATTCAGGGTTAGATATACAGATGCTCATTATGCAGGTGCCCTTGTTAATGAGGTGTGCCCCCCCTTCCCCAAGCAGATTCTCACTACTGCCAATTCCACTTCCCCGCCCTCCTGGCAGTTTCCCACTGCTGCCAATCATTCTCTTATAGTATTACGACGAGTTAAATTTTCTAGAATCTTAGAAGTATGTACCAGGGGAGTTTGTCAATTGATGGATTACTAAGTTCTGGAAGAGCAGAAGAATTATATCATAATAAGAAAGATCCTATTGTGCGAGCCTCCTAGATAGAGGTTTAAGCTTAGGATTCGCCCTCTGCGGTCGAAAGTGACAGCATCAGTGCCACTGGGCGGGAAGGGATTCAATCCCAAGCACCCTGAGGCAGGCAGGACCCACTAGTCTCCAAATGCAAGTTGACTTTGCCAGCTTCTCTCACTTGGCACCTGCCCGCTCAGCCATATTTGCAAACACACCTAGGAATGTTGGCCACATCCTCCCTGGGCAACTCGGACAATAGTTTTGCAGCCCTTTATCTGACCCACTTGGTCAACACGGCGCCTTGACTCAAAGATATCAGGGAACAGAAAGGCCTGCAGTGTCACTGAGTCCATTCCTCAGGGCGGGGCGGGAGTGAGAAGCAACTCGATCTGCCCCGTGCTCCTCTGGGGAGAAGCACGTGGTCAGAGCTCACCTTTCTGCCCGGAGCCAGCCATGGGCGCTGGCCATCTTAGGAGAACCCAGTTTAGTTTCTCATTTGGGCATCTCTCCTTTACTTTTCATCCTCACTGTGTTCTTGGAGAAAATGTACTGAGACAGCAATGTGTGCTGGGGAAATCTTCCCCCAAATGTTCACTTGACTGGTGGCTGGTGTGTGATTTGGGGTTGTCAGCACGGGTCTGGGGGTTCAAGCAGAAGCTGCACTAGGGAGGGGCTGGCATCTAAGAGGTTTTGCCGATCCTCTGTGCCATGAGATGAATTTTCTAGAATCTTAAAAGTATGCACAAGGGAAGTTTGTCAATTGATAGATTACTAGGTTCTGGAAAGGCAGAATTCTACTGCGGTAAACAATATCCTATTATATAGGATATTACAATATATAGGATATTGCAAACAATATCCTATTATATATATCCACCTGGTTAGAGTTTTGAGTGTAGGATTCACCCTCTGTGAGTGTGACAATACCGTTGCTGCTAGGTTGGACAGTACTGCCCCCCCAGGGGACTGTGAAGATGAGTCCTCTCACCCAGCTCTCCAGCCAGTTGCCATTGGTGTGGAGTGCGTGGCACATAAAGAATGAATGGGCGACAGGTACCTCCTGTCTCAAGCAGCTCTCCAGGCTCTGGGTGTGTGTCCTCGGGCCTCATTTCATAGGCAAGAAAGGGAAAGTCCTAAAGATACCCTGGAACTTATCCTAAAATAAGCAGAGGGCTGACATAGGAATAGGGATTCGACTTATTTGTGAAACATTTGAGGGGGCGGAACAAGGACCTGTGAACATAAGTTAGAAGGAAACTATCCTTTAGAGTTGTTCAAAAGTGGACTGGGGCCGGGTGCAGTGGTTCATGCCTGTAATCCTAGCACTCTGGGAGGCTGAGGCTAGAGGATTGCTTGAGCCCAGGTGTTCGGGACCAGCCTTGGCAATACAGTGAGACTTCGTCTCTACAAAAATAAAAAAAATAAGCTGGGTGTGGTGGCGTGTGTCTGTAGTCCCACCTACTTGGAAGGCTGAAGTGGGAGGATCCAGCCTGGGTGACAGAGTGATTCCGACTCAAAAAATAAATAAAATTTAAAAAGTGGATTGGGTCCATAGACGGATGCATGGATAAACAAAATGTGGTATACACACATAATGAAATATGGCTCAGCCTCAAAAAGGAAGGAAATTCTGATACCTGCTACAATGTGAATGAGTCTTGGGGACATCATACTAAGTGAAATAAACCAGCCACAAAAAGACAAGTACTTTAAGATTCCACTTACACACAGATAATATAAGAGATATCTGGAGCCATCATATTCACAGAGACAAAAAGTAGAACGATGGTTTCCAGAGGCTGGAGGAAGAAGGAGAGAGAAATTAGAGTTTAAGGGGCAGAGAGTTTCTGTTTGAGAAGATGGAAATGTCCTGGAGACGGATGGTGGTGATGGTTGCACAACGATATGGGTGTGCTTGATATCACTGAATTCCACACTTAAAAGGGGTCAGAAGGGCACACTTTATGTTATCTATATATTTCGCCACAATTTTTTTTTTAAACCTAGCATGGAAAGTTTAAGGGCCCTGGGACGGTGACAAGAAAATGGCAGTTAGCCAGCTTATTATTTTAACACGCATGGGGCCCTTTGGTGGCTGCTGATGGTTTCTTTTTGGAGAAGCGGTGCCAGCTACCACAATCTAATATGGGGAGGAAGAGGCACCTTGCTCAGAGTTTTAAGGACTCTAAGAAAATAGAGGCAGAAGGATAAGCTCCCGTGAGAAAGGGGCTGCATCTACCAGAAAGGCTGTCTTGTGTGCCTTCTGCTGGTGTCTGCATGAGCGGCTGGGGTGGAGGTACGGACTCATTGGCTGTGGCAGGAGCAAGGGGTCGTGAGAGGCTCCGTGATGTCAGACAAAGATGCTTTCTAGACACTCTAGCTTCTAGTTATTCAACCTCGTGGAGCCTCACTTTCCACATCAATAAAATGGGATGAGACTTACTTTGCAGAAAAGAGGAATGGTCTGCAAAAGCACTGACCACACAGGGGTCACCCACACAAAAGTTTGTGATTATTATTCTCCCCATAATATTATTTTTTTTTAGCTTTTACTCTTTTCTTTTTTTTTTTTTTTTAAGTTAGGCTCTCACTCTGTCACTCAGGCTGAAGTATAGTGGCATGATCACGGCTCACCACAGCCTCAACCTCCTGGGCTAAGGTGATCCTCCTATCTCAGACTCCAGAGTTGTGGGGTTATAGGTACACACTACCATGCCCGGCTAATTTTTTGATTTTCTTTAGAGATGAGCATTTGTTATGTTGCCCAGGCTGGTCTTGAACTCCTGGGCTCAAGCAATCCTCTTGCTTCAGCCTCTCAAAGTGCTGGGATTACAGGCACCAGCCACCATGCCCAGCCCTAAGCTTTACTTTTAAAATGTATTTTACCATGATGCGTTTGTCAGTGATGTGGTCCTGCCAAACCCATCCTAGCACCAGGAATTGGAGCTGGCACTACAAGAGACATTATCCTTGTTCTGCATAGACACATCTGTAGAACGCTGCTCTCTTCAGGACATCCCAGAGTGTCTTACAAAAAGAAGGGTGATTTCTTTCTGTTTCAGTTTCACTGAGACCCTCCTCTTGGGGCACATCGGTAGCAGAACTGAGACTGGCCTCTGGATCAGAGAACCCCTTGGCACCGCTGTGTGCTCACTAAATTGCCCAGTTCTCACCTAATTGCCTTCATCGGAGACACTTCTGGAAGGAATCCAAGGGGTATCGCATCTGCGCTCTGCACCTCTGCCAAAGGACGACCGGGAAAGAGAGGCCAACGCTGACCAGAGAAGTGAAGACATCAGTGCTTTTTCCTAACTAATCCGTCAGCACTTCCATGCCATGGGGGTCTCCCATCAGCTAGCCACCCCCAGGCAGGCCTGCCTGTCGATGCCCAGGGCACAACTGATAAGTGGAAGGACAGAGTGAGACTTCCACCAGGACCTGATAAACAGAAACACAGCAAAATGCCTAACTGCCATTCTGCCTCACCAGCAGCAGTTTGGGGCCATAGAGGTTGAGTTGACGCCACCAGGGCACAGGAAGGGACGTTTTGTTCTGTTTTGAGTCAGCCCGATCCCTCACCCTCAATGAAGTGCACTTGGCAGTGCCTGGAAGTGACAAGAGCACACAGCTAGGGCTGTCTAGCCTTGGCGCACAGCGTCCGAGGTTTGAGTTTTGCCTGGTCCCCACCACCCTTGCAAGGCTGTGGTTCTCCACTGTAAGTCTCCAATAGTCCTGACTCCATTTTCCTTTTTATTTCATCACATCTTTGTTTGATGCTAAAAGGCTGTCTAAATCCACTGGGGATAGAAGCCCAATTCAAGCAAATTTAAGCAAAAATGGGAAATTATGCCCTCTTGGGAAATCTAAGGGTGAATTCAGGGAGCGGAATCCAGAAGCCTAAATCATGTTATCATAATGGTTCACTCTCTCTTGTGTGCCCACATTTCCTGTGTTACCTTCATTCATTCTCTCCTCACTCAGTAGCAAAGACTCTCGTCAGGGTCTCCAGAGTTATGTTATAGTCACAGATGGCAAAGCAGAGAGAGAGCCTCTTTCTCAATCATTCCAGAAAAATCCTTGGGAGGGCTCTGCCCATCCTTGAACCAGTCACTCTGATTGCCCAACCTAAATCATGGGACCAATTTTTAAGTCAAAACATGCGTCAACCATGCCCGAATCATGCGGCCTAGAAACAGGGCAAGGATTATTCCCTAAGGAGATTCTGAGCAGACAAAAACCATTTACTCTCAGTCTGGTATAGGTGTCCAAGTTTATTCTTACCATGACTTATGCTGTGTGTAAATTTAGCTTTTACACAATACCGAATACTCCTTGTGGTCTATTCATGGGTTATTATGACAGAGGAAAAAATGTACCATGCTCCCAATTTTAGAAAGAAATATATAAGGAGGAAAAGAAAGATTAAATTCAAGCACTAAAGTGTCCAGAGGTAGACGGAATGGTCACATACCACTGGTGGTGAAAAGCAAGATGATGAACAGGTGACGATGGTTTAGAAGGTATTAAAGTGCTATTCAGATCTGAGAACGAGTCTGTTCGGGGTCACCTGAGTTTTTCTTAGCCTGGCCTGGTCACCAGCCCCTCTATCCCATCTACCACAGGGCAAAATGGGAGAAGTGACTCATTTGATTCTAGTTCAAGGGCTTTCTCACCTATCTATCAAAGTTGTGGCTGCCATTCAACCTGTATGAAGCCCAGACTCCCCAAGCCAAGGGGACCTTATTTTGCAAACTCACTTTTACAGAAAGAATTTTTGAGTCCTCAGTAGTTCAGGTGACTTTCTAGTCCTTCAAGTTGATAGAGCCAAGTCACAAATTGTTTGTGAGATTTATTGAAAAACAGATGAAACCTGAAATGGTTACTTGAACGCATACAATCTGTGAAGAATTGGGAAACAGGGATTTGGGATAAAGACTCTACAAATGTAGTTTATTAGCTTGGTATTTAAATACAAAATAATGTCAGGGGAGTGAAAATTCTATGGAAATTTCTCTAAAATAGTTGGAGACACAACTTCAGCAGGTGGGAAAAGTGTCCGTGGAACTGGGTTATTGGTAAGAAGCAAAAATCAACTTTGCCAGGGGCTAGTCTTATCCCCTTTTCTTTTAGAGACCCCCGGGAAAAATGGAACCAAGAGAAAAGGGAGTTCCTTCTTCCTTCTTTTTTCGTCTTGGGTCTTTAGAGAGGTGGAGGACGTGGTAGAAAGCACTGTAGGCACTGTGGGCACTACGGCAGTAGCTCCAAATTTCCTATCCTTGAGCTTTCAGGGTATATTCCTTCAGTGAGCAATTACCTAGCCCATTTTCAGATGACATTCTGGAGGCTGATGAAACACCAGAAATAAGATTTCATTCCTTCCTTCAAGCTTCTTACGGTGAATGGGTAAAGCCTATGGGATCATTTGAGTTTGAATGTTTTGTAAGAAGGAAGAAAAGATAATGTTGAAATAGGATGTGTCTGTATATAAAGCTTCTAGAAAGAATTCTGGAGAGTCAGGAAATGACTGAATGTTACTGAGGGTCAGAAGTCAAGGAAAGAGTTCCATTATGTGGGAGGAGGAAAAAAAAAAGGGTGGGCACTCAAGATAATTCTTGTTTTTCTGCAACTTTGGTTAGGGCTCTGAGGGTAATCTCTTTTTATATATTATATATATATTGAACTATAGTCAGTGCCAGATAGTCAAGCTGTGTGGTGATCTAAACATTAAAACAATGGTCATCACATAAAGTGTTTGTGAGTGAATCAGCAAGACTCAAACCTGGGAAACCAAGGGCTTGAATGTATATTCCTTTAGGTCCCCAGCAGGTATTAGGAAAGAAAATATGAAAAGAAACCTGCTACTAATGTGACCAAAGTGAAGGTTCCAGCATGGTTGATTATTATTAAAAAACACCTTCAGATGCTGGGCTCGGTGGCTTAGCCTATAATCCTGCACTTTGGGAGGCCGAGGTGAGTGAATTCCCTGAGCCCGCGGGTTCGAGACCCACCTGGACAACTTGGCGAGCCCTCATCTCTACAATAAATAAATAAGTAAATAAATAAATAAATAAATTAGCCAGGCCTGGTAGCACGCGTCTGTAGTTGTAGCTACTCGGAAGGCTGAGGTGGAAGGATCGCTGGAGCCCAGCAGGTCGAGGCTGCAGTGACCAGGAGCATGCCACTGCACTCCAGTCTGGGTGACAGAGTAAGACTCCAACTCAAAAAATAAAAATAAAAATAAACCTTTAAACTTGATAAGAAAATGTGGAATCACTAGGGAAAGTTGTAGAAAAAAATTCCAGCCATAAAAATTCATTGTAAAGGATCAAAGGACTTCTACTTATAACCATGATAGAGTTACAGGGAATGAATTTATCTTCCTGCCTTAAACAACTGAAAAAAAATACAAAACAATCATTTTCAGATATTAGACAACATGCAATACAAAACTATGATCCAAGAGGAGGGAGAGAAAAGGAGGCAAGCCCTATGATTGTCCAGGTTGCTGCCTGGAGGCATTTTTCAGACTGTAATGCAGGAAGAGAGTGACAGAGCTCAAAGGAAGTCAAAGTCACTAGCATTTATGGGTTAGTATACCAGAAAGGGGGAAGACGCAGAGACAGAAAGAGGAGGGAGACAGCAGGCTCCAGACATCTGCAGAGGGGTCACTTTGAAGCTTTGGTTGAATACTGACCTATATAAATCCAGGAGGAAACTGTCTGAGGCAAAAGCAGCAGGAAGGACAATTTCTGGGGCTCACACAGAGCTAAGAATAGTTTCTATTCCTACCAGCCAGAGTAGAAAAGCCTCCCAGAGTCCTTGGAAGGTAAATTCTCCTTCTTGAGTCCCACCTTACTAGTAGGACTAAATAAGCCCTAGACCAAGGTCTGCTCAGGACTCACTATAGCAAAGCTTAAAATTAAACCTTGAAAGAATCAAATTGATCCCAAGTAACTTAATTCTGTGCCAGCATGAAGTTCAACACTAAAATAATACCAAAAAAAAAAACCCCAGCAACCAACAATGTAATCACAATGTCAAGTATCATGACAAAAATTACCATACATGCAAAAAAGCAAGAAAACATAACTCATAAAAAAAAATGTGATCAATATAAATAGATCAATAAATACAAAATAATGCTAGGGGAGTGAAAATTCTATTAAAATTTTTTCTGGAATAATTAAAGATACAACTTCAGCAGGTGGAAAAGTGTCCATAAAACTGATTTAATGTTAAGAAGCAAAATCAACCTTACCAGGGACTAGCCTTATCCCCTTCTCTTTTCAAGACTAGATAAGAAGCGGAGACTACACCAGAAAAATGAAACGAGAGAAGGGAGCTCCTTTCTCCTTGTTTTGTCTTGGATCCTCTAGAAGGTAGAAATAGTTCCAGAAATTAAAGAAATGATGAATTAGCAAACAAGAATGTCAAAACATTTATTTTAAATATGTTCCTCATCCACAGAAAGTAGAGAAAAATATAAACATGACGAGAAGATAAATTGATGATATAAAAAGGATCCAGATAAAACATAGAAAAATGAAAAATGTAATGTCTGAATTGAATAATTTTGGATAGCATAAATAGCTAATCAGATATCACAAAAGAAAACATAGGCGAAGTTGAAGACAAAGCAATAGAAACTATCCAAAATGAAGCACAGACAGAAAAAAAAAGACAAAAAATTAACAGAGCATTAGTGACTTGTGAACTTTACGTGTATAATCTAAGTTAGCTACACATGGATAATTAAAGTGCAAAGAAAATGGTGTTGGAGGAGGAAGAGAAAATATTTAAAGAAGCAATCAGTAAATATGTTCTAACTTTAATGAAAACTATAAACTAACAGATTCAAGAACGCAACAAATACCAAGCAGAATAAACATTAAGAAAATCATGCCAAGGCACACCATGATACAATTGTTGAAAACCAGTGTTAAAAAAGAATTTTTAAAACAGCCAGCCAGGCACGGTGGCTCCTGCCTGTAATCTGGCAGGTAGAGGTGAGAGGATTGCCTGAGCCCAGGAGTTCAAGACCAGTCTGGGCAATTTGGTAAGAACTCATTTTTACAATAAAAAAATTAGCTAGGTATGGTGGTGGGTGACTGCAGTCCCAGATACTTGAGAGGCTGAGGCAGAAGGATCAGGGCAGTACCCTTGAGCATGTTACTCCAGCTTGGGTAACAGAGTGAGACTCCAACTAAAAAAAAAAACAACAAAAAAACAAAGACAAAAACAAAAACAGAGGAAAAGGGACACCTTACACATACAGAAACAGCAACAAAAAACGATGACGGCAGGTTTCTTGTCAGAAGCTATGTCATACCTAACCTAATGGGGAAATAACCTTAAAATAATAAAAGAAAAACTTTCCCTCTAAAATTTTATACCCAGCAAGAAGTGTTTCAAAAATAAAAGTGAAATTAAAACTTTTCAAACAAGCAAAAGCCGAAAGAGTTCATCATAAACTATCTGCATTACAAGAAATGTTAGTGAAAGTTTTTCAAGCAGGATACTGCATAGGAAAAGTACAAATGATTGAAGAGTGACAGAAATAATTTATGAATATATTTTTTAATAACTCGATTTACTGTTTAAAGCAAAACAGCCACAGTAAATAGCAGAATTTTTAACAGAGGTCAAAGCAAAATGCATCATGGTAGCGTGGAGACAAGAACAAAGAAATAAAGCATAGTATTATAAGATGCTGATAATGTACTTAAAGTAGAAAAATATTTGAAGCTAAGTTGCCATAAATTAAAAGTATATTATATGCAAATGCAAAAATATATTACAAAATATATTGCACCAAGCAAATCCTGTTAAAACAAACTCCAAAGTTCTGTTTCAATGATTTTATTCTTCTCAAAAGTGTGTCTTTTATTCTGGCTTTAATTAGTTACAATAGCATTTGTAATTTCAAATGTTAACCTGTCTCTCTAGTTCAACACCTGCTCCTCTTTTAGTAAACATTGCCAAATAACAGTGAGGAAATATTTTCAGCATCTCGCTGGTCTCGCCAAGCTAAATTTGGTACTGTGGAATCTGTTGGTGAGGACAAGTGATGTGAGAATTCCTGCGCTTGAAGTAATGCTGGCTTTGGGCCACTTCTATTTAAATGACGGATTTGGAACAAATTGTATTTACAAACTGGTTCTGCCATCTACAAAGAGTACTAATTTCTTTTTTTTTTTTAGGGAAAATATTTAAGGTCTCTGACTTGTAGGTCCCGTATACCGCACATGGCAAAGGAAAGACCATACGCTTCCCTGGTGCCTTCCCTTATTCATTTCGGAATGAGTAAGATTTTTGGAAACCACGTTGGAAAATTTGCTTACTTAATAAATAGACATTCTTGTCAGATGAGTAGAAAAGAGTACTGACCTCATGTATTTTTCCACCAATGCATCTTCCTACTCAGGGCTAAAGTGGGGCATGTTTGGAATTGTTCACTTCAAACAAGATCTGGAACTTAGGGGGTAAATAATTTGATAGTGATATAGCATATTAAGCATAGAGGGCAGCTTAGAGAAGTAAGGGATAGACTTAACAGGTACATCTAGAGGTCCAGACAACCTGGCTGAGTGGTAAAGAACAAGAAGAGGACTGAACGCGGTGGCTCACGCCCGTAATCCCAGCACTCTGGGAGGCCTAGGTGAGAGGATCACCTGAGCCAGAGGTTTGAGACCAGTCTGGGTAACCTGCGGAGACCTCGTCTCTACAATAAATAAAAAATATTAG
Source organism: Tarsius wallacei (assembly GCA_963574415.1). NCBI lineage: Eukaryota > Metazoa > Chordata > Mammalia > Primates > Tarsiidae > Tarsius > Tarsius wallacei. The sequence continues at coordinate 14,326 of CAUYQG010298773.1, forward strand.
CCTGGTATAGTGGTTTGGTGGTGTGCATCTGTGGTTTTACCTACTTGAAAGGCCGAGGCAAAAGGAAGATTGTCTGAGCCTAGCAGGCTGAGGCTGCGGTGGCTGTGATTGTGCCACTGTACTCCACCTTGGGTGACAGAGTGAGACTCTGACTCAAAAAAAAAAAAGGACAAGAAGGGAATTCAAAGGATGGCCCAGTTCTGCCGTTTGCCAGACCTAGAGCAAAACCACCGCGCCTCTCTAGACTTTAGTTCCTGCATTGGGACAGGGCAGTGTTTAACTAAGTGGAGTGCATAACACAGGAGGTACATGAGATTTTTATTTTTAATATATAGTAATGTATTTGAGAAAAAAATAACTATTTTAGAAAAATTTACTATGATTTTATTAATATTAATAATTGGGATGAGTTTAAAATGTAAAAATCAACTCATCGTAAAGACAGATTGAGTATCCCTAATCCAAAAATCCAAAATCTGAAATGTACCAGAATCCAAAACTTTTTTTTTCTTTTGAGATGGGGTCTCACTATGCTGCCCAGGATGGCCTCAAACTCCTGGGCTCAAGCGATCCTCCCACCACAGCCTCCCAAGTAGCTGAAATTATAGGTGTGTGCCACTATGCCTGGCTCAACATTCAAAACTTTTTAGCACCGACATGACTCTCAAAGGAGAAGCTCATTGAAGCATTTTCAATTTCAGATTTTTAAATAAGGGCTGCTCAGCCAGTAAGTATAGAATGCAAATGTTCCAAAATCAGAAATAAACCCCAAATCGGAAACACTTCTGGTTCCAAGCACTTCATGTCAGGGAGACTCAACCTGTACTGTGCTCAATAATAGTCCCGACAATATTAGGATGGGGAAAACCCGCAAAGATTTTTAGTTTAGAACTACTAAAACTTAAGTTTGGAAGGATCTACCTTAAAGCATACATAATAGTATATACTTTTCACATAGTGGTGCAAATAAAATGAGAGAAATACCATGGCAACAACATTTTGGAAACTGGACATCCGATGGCCATGGGATAACTTGCCTAACAAACTCCAGAAAGCTGAATTCTCTGCCAGCAGGTAAAGCTGAGGAGCAACTCAATTTTCACCTGGAACCTTTAAGGTCCGGGAGCTGGCCCCACCTGTCACCACTGGCAGCGGAGGTGGGGGTGGGAGTAGGGATAAGGGTGGAGGTGGGGATGGGGGTGGGAGGATAAAGTTGAAAACAAAACAACTATCCTTGAAAGTCTGCTTAGGGTGCGCATCTGTAGTTCCAGCTACTTGGAAGGCTGAAGCAGAAGGGTCGCCGGAGCCCAGCAGGTCGAGGCTGCGGTGGCCATGAGCGTGCCACTGCACGCCAGCCTGGGCGACAGAGTGAGATTCCAACTCCAAAAGTAAGAAGGAAGGAAGGAAGGAAGGAAGGAAGGAAGAAGGAAGGAAGGAAGGAAGAAGGAAGCAAGGAATTCACGCTCATTTATTATTTAAATTACATTGAATTAACCGGGCACAGTAGGTCATGCCTGTAACCCCAGTACTTTGGGAGGCCAAAGGGAGAGGATTGCCTGAGCCCAGAGGTTCAAGACCAGCCTGGGCAACTTGGCGGGATCTTGTCTCTACAGGTGTGGTGGCGCATGCCTGTAGTTCCAGTTACTTGGAAGGCTGAAGCGGAAGGATCACTTGAGCCCAGCAGGTCGAGGCTATGGTAGCCGTGAGCATGCCACTGCACTCCAGCCTGGGCAACAGAGTAACACTCCGACTCAAAAAAATAAAACAAAATAAATTACAGTGAATTATTTGGGGGAAGGCGGTGTGGAGGATTAAAAAATAAAGACTTTATAGGCTTTCATAAACCAGAGCGAGAATCTACTTATGACACTTAAAAATCTGAAGTACTTGGCCGGGCTTGGTGGCTCAGCCTGTAATCCCATGCTTTGGGAGGCCAAGTGAGTGGATTGCCTGAGCCCGCGGGTTCGAGACCCGCCTGGGCAACTTGGCGAGACCTCATCTCTACAATAAATCAAAAAATTAGCCGGGCATGGTAGTGCGCGCCTGTAGTTCCAGCTACT
>CAUYQG010298775.1:0-10427 GCA_963574415.1 Tarsius wallacei
AAAAAAACCAAACAATCCTACCAAAAAGTGGGCAAAGGGATAGACACATTTCAAAAGAAGATATACAAGCAGCCAACAGACACATGAAAAAATGCTCAGCCTCATTAATCACCAGAGAAATGCAAATCAAAACCACAATGAGATACTATCTAATTCCAGCAAGGATGGCCCTCATCAATAAATCAAAAACCAACAGATGCTGGCAAGAATGCAGAATAAAGGGAACACTTCTACACTGTTGGTGGGAGTGCAGTAAAGTTCAACCTCTATGGAAAGTAGTGTGGCGATTCCTAAAAGAACTAAAAATTGACCTTCCATATGATCCAGCAATACCTCTCTTGGGAATATACCCAGATGAACATAAATCATTCTAAAAAAAAAAAAAAGACACCTGCACATGCATGTTTATAGCTGCACTATTCACAACAGCAAAAATATAAAACCAACACCACTGCTCATCAAAAGTGGGCTGGATTAAAAAAAAAAAGTGGTACATACACGATGGAATGTTACACAGACATAAAGAAGAACAAAATCATGGAATCTGCAGCAAACTGGATGGAGCTGGAGACCATCATACTTAGTGTTCTTTTACAGAAACAAAGAACTGAATATCAAATGTTCTCACTTATAAGTGGAACCTGAACATTAATCACATCAGCACAAGGAAGGGACTGGCAGTCGATGGATACTGCCAGGGGTGGGAGGGAGGGGCACACAGCATCACAAAGGGTACTTGGTCCTAAAACAGGGGACGTGAGAGCCAGCTGGAGGTTCACACTTCACCTGCATGAAGCCTGCTTGTGTAACTAATCCTGACTTGTATCCCACATATCTATTTTTTTAAAAAGTTAAACAAATCTTAAAAATAAAAAAAAATGAACATTATTCAGGAGCTAAGCATAATATATACCAAATTGTTCTTGTGAAAAACAGTGTATTTACTTCAATACTTTAAAGAAGGGGTCCCTAACTCCCAGGCCACAGACCAGTACCAGTCTGTGGCCTGTTAGGCACCAGGAAGAAGTGAGCAGTGGGCAAGCTAGCGAAGCTTCTTCTGTATTTACAGCTGCTCCCCATAACTCACATTACCACCTAAGCTTCGCCTCCTGTCAGATCAGCAGCAGCATTAGATTCTCGTAGGAGCAGGAACCCTATTGTGAACTTTGCAAGCGAAGGATATAAGTTGCATGCTCCTTATGAGAATCTAATGCCTGAAGATCTGAGGGGGAGCTGAGTTGGTAACGCTCGCACTGGGGAGCAGCTGCAAATACAGATTAACATTACAAGTTTTGACGGTACAGAGACCATAATAAACCAATTGCTTGCAGATGCGTATCAAAGCCCTGTCAGTGAGTGGCAAGTAAGTTGATGTACTTAAATTGCACAGCTACAACTGGTGGCAGACACTTATTTTCGTCTGTGTGTGGCCTGCCCTTTATTTTCTTTACTACTTCCATCCATGCTCTTTCCCATATTGCATTCAGTCAAAGTTTTAGTAAGCCCACAAACTGACCCTGGCCAAAATGAATAAAAAACAAACGTCACTAGAGAGCTTCTTTGAGAAGGGAGAAAGACCCAATGATGAGACAGCAGAAGACTCTAAGACTGTCAACAACAATAAAGCTGCACTTAAAATCAAATACCAAGAGTCCCGTTTAAATTACTAGCTCATTGCAACAGGTGATTCACATTCTCCAAGCCCACTTTGTATAATATGTGGTGACCAGCTATCCACCAAAGCCATGAAACCTTCAAAACTGCTTTGCCACATGGAGACAAAGCACACTGCGTTCAAAAACAAGCCTTTGCAGTTTTTCAAAAGAAAAAAATATGAACATGAAGCAAAGAAGCGATTATTGAAGGCCCTCAAATGTGTCTGCACTGAGAGCAACATTCTTAGTGGCTAACTGCATTGCTAAAGCTAAGAAACCCTTTACTATTGGTGAGGAGCTGAACCTGCCTGCTGCTAAGAATATTTGTTGTGAATTTTTAGGATAGGCTGCATTTCAAAAGGTGGCACATGTTTCTCTTTCAGCTAGCACCATAACTAGACAAACCGATGAAATAGCAGATATTGAGGCACAATTGTTAGAAAAGATTAATGAGTCACCATGGTACACAATCCAGATTAACGAGTCTACTGGTGTTGACAACAAGGCAACAATGCTTGTTTTTGTGTGATATATTTTCATATATATGCAATTTTGTTGCCAACCAATACCACAGCTGCAGAACTATTCAAGTCTTTGAATGATTACATATTAGGAAAGCTGAATCGGTCATTTTGTGTCACCATATGCACGGATGAAGCAGCTGCCATGACTAGACACCTTTCTAGTTTCACTACTCGAGGCAAAGAGATCGTTTCAGAATGTGGGTCTATGCACTGTGTCATCTGTAAAGAAATGCTGGCTAGCTGAAAAATGTAACCCGTACTTAACAATGTTTTGGAGGATGTGATTAAAATAATCAACTTCATTAAAGTATATGTCCTTAACTCACATCTGCTTATGCAGTTCTGTGAGGAGATGGGTACAGAAGCACACGTGTCTTCTCTTATACACAGAAGTGAGATGGCTTTCTTTCTTTTTTTTTTTGAAAGCAGGATTTATTTAAAGGACAGAAAAGTTCCCACAGCAGGAGGGGACTCGAAGGGGCTACCGAGTAATATGGCTTTCTAAAGGCAGATCGCTGGCCAGAGTTTTTAATTATGAGAGCCACTCTAGAGATTTCTTTTGGAAAAAGTCACCACTGGCAGCACATTTCAGTGGCACAGAATGGGCCACAAAAACTTGTTTGCTTATGCAACATAGTAAACTGGCTCAACAAACTCAATCTGTCACCTCAAGGGGAAACTGACAGCTGTATCAACTTGACAGATGAAGTGGCTACATTCAAAGCCAAACTGAAATTCAGGGATGACAAGTGAACGCTGGGATTTTTGACAAGTTTCCAACATTAGCAGAGATTCTGAAGGAGACTGAGTGGGCCTTCCTTCTCCCAGGTAGTGCATGATCATCTATCTCAGCTTTCAAAAGTTTGAGCATTACTTCCCAACCATAAAAGACCCCCGAACTGGGAAGGAATGGGTCCGTGACCCATTTGTGAATAAGCCAGATGAATCGACTTTGTCCGTGCTAGAAGAGGATCAACTGCTTGAGACTGCAAATCACAGTGGCCTTAAAAGTATGTTTGAAACAACTTCAGATCTCCATACATTCTAGATTAAAGTCAAGACAGCCACAAAAGCACTGAAAAGCCTGCCTCCATTTCCAACATCCTATCTTTGTGAAGCAGGGTTTTCTGCAGTGACAGCAACCAAAATGAGATTACAGAGTAGACTGGACATAAGCAACACACTTGGGGTGCCACTATCTCCCATCACCCCCAGATGGGACCATCTAGTTGCAGGAAAACAAGCTCAGGGATCCCACTAATTCTGCATTATGGTGAGTTATATAACTATTTCATTATATATTACAATGTAATAATAATAGAAATAAAGTGCACAACAAATGTAATGCACTTAAAATCATCCATAAACCATGTCCCACCCCCAGTCTGTGGAAAAATTGTCTTCCACGAAACCAGTTCCTGATGCCAAAAAGGTGGGGACCACTGCTTTAAAGACCAAATGAGTAACAGAAGCTCAAACTACATTAATAGTCTTGAAAATTTCATCATTGGCTTTACTTTTTGCTACTACCTATCGTAACAGAGGTTTCTGAAGATACTAAGTTTTAAAAATATTTTATAGGAAAAAACAATGCAATAACCTTGCATCACAGGTAAAGGTACAATATTTCTGTTACACTATATGCAATGGTCATTTTAAAAGAAAACATATCACTCACTTAAATTTTCAGATGTTACCATGAATTCTTCAATTTCATCATCAGAATCATCTATTAAGGGCATGAAGGCATATCTATATCAAAAACAAGAAACAGTGTTACTAGTATACTTATTCCATTTTCATTTTACAGCTAAAAGTTACTGCATACAAAACAACCTACAATTTAAAAGCGTCTTATAAACTAATGAAAATTTGATTATTTTACTCTCAAATTAGCTAAGATTATTATGAAAAAATGGAGAAACTGGAGTTATCAAACCCTGTTTGTAAAAGCATAAATGGAAAAATCTTTTTGAAAAACAATTTTACAATATTTAATATTCAAGAAAGGAAAACTTTCTGCTGTACTTCTTTCTCCATGTCAGGTTTCCCTCCCTGCCCACTACTTTTTAGCTTATTCCCTAATGAAAGAGAAGTTGTTAATCTGATTGATGAAAATAAAGCCCACTGATTGAGCCACGTTTCTTAGGTGATAAGATCACACACCCACCTCTCAAAAATACTGCTGATAGAGTGTGAATCAAGCTAACTTTTCTGGAGGTCTTTTAGCAATGTCTGTCAAAGTAAAAATGCATTTACCTTACTTACACGAACAAACTTTGTCAAGATATGTCCAACAGCATTCAGAAAGCATTGCTGATAAGAGCAAAAATCTATTTTTCAAACAAAATGTCTAATAAAGTAAAAATGTATTTACCTTACTTACACTAACAAAAGTTTGTCAGGATGATGTCCAAAAGCATTCAGAAAGTATAGTTGATAAGAGGAAAAAAATCTATTTTTTAAACAAAATGTCTAATAATTGGTGACTATTTATATAAATTATTGCGTTCATATTATGAAATGCCATACAGGTCGGGAGCAGTGGCTAACCCCTGTAATCCCAGCACTTTGGGAGGCGGAGGTGAAAGGATTCAAGGGGTTCAAGACCAGCCTGGGCAACTTGGCGAGACCTTGTCTCTACAATAAATAAATAAGAATTAGCCAGGTGTGGTGGCATGCAACTGTAATTCCAGCTACTTGGAAAGCTGAGGCAAGAGGATCGCCTGAGCCCAGCAGGTCGAGGCTGTGGTGGCTGTTGAGTGTGCCACTGCACTCCAGCCTGAACAACAGAATGAGACTCTGACCAAAAAAAAAAAAAGAAATGCCATATAGCCAATAAAAGTAATGTGGTAGGTAGGTCTGCACATGATGATATGGAAAGATGTATTTTTTAAACAGGAAGATACAGAACAGGATATATATTTTTTTTAAATGGAGGGAGAAATACACATGCTGGAACAGGTTGAATATCCTTTATCCAAAATGCTTGAGATTGAAAGTGTTTCAATTTTAGGATTTTTTTGGATTTTGGAATATTTGCATTATATTTACTGACTGAGTACCCTAAATCTGAAAATCTGAAATCCAAAAAGCTCCGATGAGTATCTCCATTGAGTGTCCAGTCAGTGCTCAAGGTTTCAGATTTTGGAGCATTTCAGATTTTGGATTTGGCATGCTCAACCTGTATATACTTTCTAACTTTTTCTTAAAGGATGGACATATTCTTTCTCTGAGGAAGAGGGAAGAAGCAAGGAAGGCAGGTTGTACATTAGACTACGTGTGATACACGTAGTCTAATGTACAACTTTCTGAACTTGGCTTTCAGACCTTTTGCTATTTTGGCCCCACCCCTTCTTTCCAGCCTGATCTCCCTCCAGTATGAGGACATGGTGATAACGGAGCTGATGCCTCACTGATCTTCCAGGTATCCCATCACCCCAGAAAATGAACCTCCTTTCCCAGCTTGATCACTCACTGTCCTATTTCTTTCTACAAGGTGTAACACAAACCTGCCTTTTTATTGTTGTTTGGTTTTTTTTTTGAGTTGGAGTCTCACTCTGTCGGCCAGGCTGGAGGACAGTAGCAGGCTCACAGCCATCCCAGCTTCAACCTGCTAGACTCAGGCGATCCTTCTGCCTCAGACTTCCAAGTAGCCAGAACTACTTGTGTGCACTAACATGCCCGGCTAATTTTTTAATTTATTGTAGAGATAAGGTCTGCCAAGTTGCCCAGGCTGTTCTCGAACCCATGGTCTCAGGCAATACCCTCACCTCAGCCTCTCAAAGTGCTGGGAATACAGACTTGAGCCACCGTGCCCAGCCCAAACCTGCCTTTTTATGGAGTCTTCCTCATCCCTCTTCCATCTTCCTCTAGAACAGTTTATACACCTCTTTTTTCACCACCTTGCATTTGCTTTGCTTATCTCCCTACTTGACTATACACTCCCTTAAAAGCAAGGACTAGTTCCCCACTACGAAAGTGTTTTGGACACTACAGGAGGTGATCAGCAAAGGCTTGCCAACTTGAATTTTCCTATGTTAGGTACCTCTGATTGTTTGCCGATGGTCTCCATAAAAACATTATTACAATAAGGATAAGTGAAAAAAGGAAGCTCCAAAATGCATCATCAACCCAGCGTTCCATCCAATCCTAAGATGAGGACAATTTAAACACGAAAAGTTAGTTTTCTGATAAACATACACATTTCCCATTCAAATAGCATGGGAAATGACAAGCACTAATAAAATCTTTACAACAAATAAGTCTTCCAAACAAACACACTCACTTTCTTTTTCAGGAAACCTACATTGTTTGAAATGTTTCTAAAGGGCTTTTTAGCATTATAAATATTCTTTTCCATAAAATTTTAGGGTTAACAGATTCAGAAAACAAAAAATCCAAAACGTATGCTTAGAACTTCAAGTGGAAAATGCTAAGGTGAGGGAAAGAAAAAAAATAAATTTCAGAAGGTAAACCCTTGTCTCTATTAAACTGTCTCTAAGGTGGCAGCAAATCAGGATTTTCTGATAGCTCTTTGTGATTATTTATACAGAAGTAAAGACTAGCTCCAAATCTTAATCCCCAAGAGAGGGCCTTTTATATTCTGAGAAATATGTCTTCTTCCAATCAGAGGACCCATGGAGAACATCTCCTGAATGTCCATAGTGAGTATACCTAGAAACATGCCAGATTTAAGGCTTCCAATCCCATTTAGATACAAAACCACTCAATGTCATAGTCCGCAGAAGAAAAAGATTTCCTGTTACTTTAAGTTATACAGAAAAATAATTCTTTTTCAAAATATATAAAAAGAAGTTGAGAAAAGAACATAATAGAAGAAAGATTAGTCTTCAAAATGCTACAAAATACAGTAATATAATTTAAAGTGTCAACTGTTAAAATAGGAAGATTATACTTACTGATTGGCATTTTGCAATTCTAAATGTCTTAGTTGTCCACACCATAAACACTATAGAAGCTGAAACACACACAAAAAAGGCACTTTTGAAGAAATACACAATACTAAGATAATTTATCATAATAAGGAAAATCAAATCACTTACCTAGCACAGCAAAGATGAGAGTATTTGTGAAGTGCCTGTATAATGAAAATTTCACTGTATTCTTCCTTAGCCTTAGTGTCTTCATAGTTTGTGCCAAACTTATAAAAATGTGAAAAGAGTTAAGGAAAAACATCTCAAACAGTAATAAATAGCTTTAAAAAAAGAAAAATCTTCTACTACACTCCCAAAGTCAGTACTGCTAAATATAATTCCTAAAATTGGAGGCTAATAAAAGCAGAAAATGTTATGTTAGCCAACAGTGTACAATAATGATATTGACTTTATCATCGACTTTGCTATACAATTTACCAGGGTCTGAACTAAATAAACAAACTTCAAGGAAAAAAACATAAAGAAGACCTATGATGTGTTCTGTCAATGCCACACTCCTGCATCATAGGACAGAGCAGTGCACGCACTAAAATCCAAGTCCCCCACAGGTCAGACAATTTACAGATCACATGACATGCCATTTGGTTTGTGCTTTTCTGGCTCTGCTTCTTTTTTATTTTGCTCTTTCTAGTCTATTCTGGTTTTATCCTCAGAATGACCACAATTAAGAAGTTAGGTCACCCATCAACTCCATTTTATAAATTAAAAAACTGAAATATGTTAAATAAAACAAATTTGGACTTAGGTAAAAAGAGACATTATTTGAAAGATTACTGCAGTGGGGGAGGATTGCAGGGAGAACACTATAGTACTATAAGATCCCTTCCTCCTCAGTCTTCCAAGTAGCTGGGAATATAGGCAAAAAAAAAAAAAAAAAAAGATCTGTAGGCATCTCAAAGGTCAGGCAGAAGAGGGCTTTTCTTTCATAGAGAGAAGGAGGCAAGAACAGAAAGAAGCAGGTGTGGGGAGCGGGTTGCATGTGTAATGAGACATACTGATCGGAATGTCTTTCCTTGAGGTCTGCATATTCTCAGATGGGGCCCTTAAGGAAGGCTGTGTGTTGGGTGTGTGTAGGTCAAAGTTCAGGGCCTCTGGGAAGGAGAATGCTTAAAGTTTGGTCCAGTCAGTATTTTGCCTAGATTGATCAGTGGTTATAAAGAGTTCATGAGGCAAAGAAGGAGAGTCTGGGTCTGGCCTTGTCTTAGGTGAACAAGAGGGCCTCCAGGAGTCTTATGTAAGTCCTACGGGGAAGGGGGTTCTTTGCAGCAAGCCCTTCCCCAGAACAGAAATGGTGGAGGGTTTTCTTACCCTTGGTTGTTTCCAGGAGCACAGGGCTCAGGTAAAGTTCAACATTGTTAAGTATGAAGAAGCAAAAAGAAACTTTTCTACTGATTCTTCAGCAGTGAAGCTAGAATTCAAGCCAGATCACTGTGTTCTTTTTTTTTTTTTTTTTGAGTTGGAGTCTCACTCTGTCGCGCAGACTGGAGTGCAGTGGCCGCTCCCGGCCACCGCAGCCTCAACTTGCTGGGCTCCAGCGATCCTTCCGCCTCAGCCTTCCAAGTAGCTGGAACTACAGGCGCGCACTACCATGGCCTGCTGATTTTTTGGTTTATTGTAGAGATGAGGTCTCACCAAGTTGCCCACGCGGGTCTCGAACCCGCGGGCTCAGGTAATCCACTCACCTCAGCCTCCCAAGGCGCGGGATTACAGGCTGAGCCACCGAGCCCGGCTCACAATGTTCTTAAATGAGAACTCCTTCCTCTGGAGCTGACCAACAAACTTTGTTTATGGACCAAACACTGAAAAAAAACCAAGTTGAGCAAAAGAATGGAAATGGCAAGTTTTTAAAATTCCAAATACATTATTAGTTAGAACTTCATTTTAGTACTAAAGCTACATTATTAAAACCTTTTCAATCTTTCTAAATGACCAACAAGTTACAAAATAAGATCAATTTCTAAAATAATATAACCCAATCAATTCAGGCTACTATCAGAACTTTAAAAAAGGAGATTATACTTTATTCCTTAAACATATCAAGGCAAATAACTTTTTAAAAATTCTTGACTAAAACCAATTTTCTAGGTTTAAAAAACCTGATCGTATTTAATAATTTTAAAATGTTTTTTAAAAGCCAAGGACTAAAAAGACCAGAAGCAAGTTTGACACTGCCTAGGTCTCCACTTACCAAGACACTGTTAAATTTAGATGAATCAACCTTTCCATTAAAGGAAAGTGGCAAAGCAGTCTCATTCTCCTGAAATGAGAATCAGCATGAACATGCTGCTGCGTAGGCAAAGGATATCCACCAGCACAAGCCAGAGTCAAGGAGAGAGAGAGGGAGGCTGGCCAGAAGAACAAGATCAGAATCATTCGCCTGCACCAAAACAGCACAGTATTAAAACGAGCAAGCAGGAAAGGGGGGGAGGGGCCACATGAGAAAGGCAAAGGATTTTGAATTTCTGAGGCTATTTTCTTCCATTACTTTAGAATTAGATTCTTATAGGATTAGTTATATTAAGTTCATCAAAATCAAAGAAAGCAAGATCATTATCCAAAGCACTCAACTTTATATGTATCTAGTTCTGCTTCTTTTGCTTATCATTTGTAACCATTTGGGAAATCCACTATCATTTGTATAGAGAAAGCAGATCTTACTTTAGTGATAAAATTACCAAACAGCAGTCTGAAAGCAAATTTCACAAATTCAGGTTCAAGCAGAAATAGATACTAGGTTTCTTTTGTCTCATCATGAAACACTAACCAAAGTCCCTTTAATTTCTGGATTTATCTATTTCCTTAAAAGTTTTTATTACAATAGTAAATGATAAAGCAAAGTAAAGCCTTCCTCTTGTTTTTCTTATCTCCCGATCCCAGTCTGGATCCTTATGTACTGAAATGTACCAAAGTCAATGCTGTCCACAAAGGTGCTAAATTACCCTCAATCAAATGCAGAGCCTTTCGTGCTGCTTTTCTTTGGAATTTTCTGCCAAGTTGCATTGAGAAAATATTTTTCCCAATGAACTACCTTATGGATCTTTGAAATGTATATCTGTAAGTTACAGTGAGAAAAGATAGTAAAAAAATTTTTTTTTGAGCTGGAGTCTCACTCTGTCGCCCAGGTTGGAGTGCAGTGGCACACTCACAGGCCACCCCAGTGTTGACCTGCTGGGCTCTGGCGATCCTTCTGCCTCAGCCTTCCAAGTAGCTGGAACTATAGGCGTGCACTACCATGCCCTGCTAATTTTTGATTTATTACAGAGAGAAGGTCTTGTCAAGTTGCCCAGGCT
>CAUYQG010298776.1:0-17182 GCA_963574415.1 Tarsius wallacei
GGTGGGTGGGTAGGTGGATGGGTGAGTGAATGAAGGGGATGAGTGGATGGATGGATGGATGGACAGATGGACGGACTAACACACAGGGAGAAACGAATAAGAAACACCCCACTCCGACGGCAACGGAAGGCAGGGATCTCAGGCCCTGTGGGGTGCTCCCACAGGGCCCCGGGAGTCTCCCACAGGAGTGGGACAGGGAGGGGCCCCTGAGGGCAGAGACTCGGTATCCTGACCTCCTCCAGCCAAGGCCGGGGGCAAACCTAGCACAGACCCACTTCGAAGGCAAGACTGATCCACCAAGGGCAAGGTGGTGATGGAAGGACCCCAGGGGACCCTGAGACGGAGCCACAGATAGCAGGCAGGTCCTGCACTGAAGCAGGCTATGGAGAGCATCTTTTCTGGGCCGAAAACTGGGGCACGCTGCTGGATACACAGGAGAGGGACGGCAAGAACGCCCCAGAACATCCGCACAGCGCCTGCCACTGGCTACACGACCTTGGCCAGCTCGCCACTCTCAAAAGGCCTCTGCCTTGGTCCCCTGCTAAGGAACGAGGCCAGTCATGCCTCCCTCGCAGGAAGGATAAGGAGCTGAAATGAGATCACCCCAGAAGGCCCCCCGTTGCTCCCTCAAGGCCAGTCCCGGCCCCAGTCTCACAGCATTGCCGTGGACTTGGGTCTCGTGTCTGGCGTCTCGACACAGAGGTCTGCCGCTCTCTCCGGGCCTTCGCGGCTGCGGACTCCCCGCCCCTACCCTGCAGACCCTCTCGACTTCTGGCCTGCCAAGACTTCATAAACTTTATATAGTTTCCATAAATCCAACGGCCCCTTTTTTCCTATCACGTTGTAAAGGTGGAGGAAACCGTTTCTTGGGAAGGGCCTGGCCTTCTCGCAGGGTGTTTGTGGGGCCCGGTGTGGGTTTACTGGGCAAAAACAAAGTCATAACAGGCTGTAAAACCTCCATTCCCGGCTCTGCCTGGCTGGTCAGGGTGCCCAAGGGCCGGGCTGGGTGGAGGAGGAGGAGTGGGCTGGGCCGGACTCCAGGGGCCGGGACAGAGAGGAGGGGGCCAGGCCCGGGCTCTGTCCCATCAGCCCGAGTTCCCAGGTGTGACTCTGGCTCTGGCTTTGCCAAGAGCAGACCCGGAAATGGGTGGTGGGACGCTCATGCCCTCTCCAGGCCGCCGGTGACCGGCTCAGACGTTGAGAGCCACAGAGGGCGAGGCTGGCACTGGGAGTCGTGATAGCTTCAGCCTTGGTCCTAATGGCTGCATTTCCCAGCCTACTCTCTATATCATATTTCTGCTCTTCCCTGCCCAGGAGAAAGGCTTGATGGCTGTATCTGCTTATAAAAAATTATATGCTCAGTATAAAGGATTTAAAGAAAGGTAGGCATAGACATAATACAGAAAAGCAGAGAGGAAAGTAACTTGAAAAGCTGGAAATTTCATTATGCCCAGAGAACATACACTTCCTTTGCCTCATGACTCCAAAACAAATTTAAAACACTAATTGTGATTACGATTATGATTTTTTTGAGTCAGGGTCTTACTCTGTTGCCTAGAACACACACACACACACATACACACACATACACACACACACACACAGCTGGCACATGTGCTCAGGCCCCCACGGATAACCAGTAAATGACTCAGAGTTTCTCAAAATGCGGCCCATAGGTAACCAACACCAAGCACCCCCGGAGTGATGGGTAAAATGCTAATTCCTGGACTCCATCCAAGACGCACTGACTCGCTTGCTCTGGGGTTGGGGTCTGGGAACCTGCACTGAACCAGCTAGGTGGCTGATGGTGGTGCGATTTGAGAACGCGGATCTCAGTCGGAGGAGACAACGGACACAATGTCTTGGTCGTCTCTGGGCAGGGTAGAAACTGCGGGTGGGCAGGTCAGCCTGGTACAGGAGAAAGACCGGGCAGTCCGGAGCCAGACACACAGGCGTCATCACAGACCACAGGATGGGGCTACAGCTCCTGGCTCAATCGTCCCTTGAAACCATTAAGAGGGATGTCCCGGGAGAAAGGCTTGCGGGCGCAGGGCCAGAAAAGAGTTATTTTCTGTCCTATGTCTGAAGGCATCTTCCTGACAGTAGGATCCTCCGAATGGGTTCAGACCATTGGGAGAAATCCAACTCTCCTGAGAGGGCTCTACCCAAGGGGACTGCAGATCAGAGCTCCTGCATGGGAGACATTCTCTGAGGTCCCCAGACAGGTCCACTGGGACCCTCTGTCTCCAACTTCAGAGATGCTGCCTGGGCAGGAGGGGGACAGGGGGTACGCCGGGGCCACATCTCTGGACACACCTTCACGGAAGCACAGGTACACGGAGGCTGGGGCACCAGGCGCAGATCCCAGGGCAGCCCTGAACCCGCCACAGAGTGGGAGACCAAAAGCCCACCCTCCCCTGCCACTCAGACTACCGCAGAGCAGGAGAGGGGCCCACGGGCAAGTCTGGCCCGCCCACAGCCAGGGCCTGCCACCAGCACCGCCACTGCCTGTGCAACGAGTTGTCTCTTTCGTAAGCTTCGAACGTTCCTACATGGCTGCCCCGGCATCGTCCCCGTCTCACAGATGAGGAGCCTGAGAGGTCAGGGAGCTTGAGGAACATGGCCGCTCAGTGGATCGTCGCGATTTGAACGCAGGCCGGCTTGGGTGCGGCGGCACACCTCTCACGGCTCTGCAGGGTCCTCCTGGGGCGTCTGCTCCTCAGCCAGGCTGGGGGTCGGTGCCCCAAACCTTCCTCCCTCCAGGAAGTACCATGGCCTACCGGCATCCCTCACCCATCCCCCACACCGGGAAACACCTTGCAGCTTGTAGTTCAAAGCCGAGCTCTCCACCAGGGTCTCTCGCTCAGGGTGGCTGCTTCCAGGGGACACCCGGACATCTGCTCCCAGGAGACAATTCTGAGTGTCCTGTCGATCTGGCCGGTAGAGGCCAGGGACCCCGCTCAATATCCTACAATGAGGACAGATCCCAGCACAGAATGATCTAGCCCGGAAGGCCAGCGGCACTGAGGTGAGTCCCCTCGGGGGGCCTGTGTGCCCACCCCACAGCTCCTAACTCTGACTCTTCCCCAGAGCAGAAATTCGGCAACAAGAAGCCTCTGCTCACAGTCCCCTCTGCGTGACCCAGGGAAAGGTCAGCTCTGCTCCCAGGGTCTCAGTTTCCCCACCTGTACAGTAGGAATCATGGTGCCTGGCTCATGAGGGCACGAGGACCAAACACCTCGGGGCTGTCCTTGCCACTCCGTGCAGAGTCTCCGCCAGGGTGTGAAGCAGGGCTGCTGGATGGTGGTTGTTCCCCAGGACATCAGGCAGCAGGGATGGAGGCAGGTGACAAAGAGAGCGAGGGGAGGGGACAGCCATGATGAGGTCTCCACGGATAAAGTGTTCGAAGGCCTCAACCGGGGCTGGGCACACCGTGAGTCAGAACGCAGCTGTTATCACCGCTCGTCTCGACAGGGGGGGATTGGACTTTCTGTAAAATTGAGACAGTGCCTTCCTCCCGGGGCTGTTGCAGGCTGGGCGCTTAACAGTTGTTCAGTAAACGAGCCGGACCGTTCCGACAAGTGACGGCCACCTCCTGGGCGTCCCCAGGCCTGCAGACGCCACAGTGCCTTAGCAATCCTCCTGAAACTGGCTCCTTTTGACACATTGGCCTGGCAGCCGCAGAGGCAAGGAGAAGTCAGCCTGGGTCAGAGCTGGTGGCAGGGGTGTGTGTGTGTGTGTGTGTGTGTTGGGGGGACCACACGTTACCCAAGACTGGGACAGCACGGTCATCTAGCAGAGAGGGAGTGGCAGCCCTGACTGTGACTGGTGGGTTCTCCCTGTCACCAGTGGAAGGTCATTGGAGGGTCAAGACCCCCTCCACCCTCCGGGAGGGCGGGCACGCCTGTGCTCCCACGCCCCTGGCATTGGCTCCCACGTAGCACTGCGCAGCACAGAGAGCCACCCCTGCAGCCGGGGACAGCCACCGTCCCCGCTGGCCACCGGGTCTGGAGGTCCTCGGGTGCTCCTGGGTCCAGAGCTCCCTGGCCCAGCCTTCTACGCACGCGGCCTCATGACAAGCCTGCAGCACCCCAGTTCCTGGTCTGAGCAGCCCCCTCTGCAGCCTGGACTCCCACATTCCTCCCACCACGTCAGCCCTGTCACCACGGCGTGGCCTCCCTCTTGTCGGGAGGGTCCTTCGTGGCTCACGCCACTGGCCGGGCTGGCCTGGGTGCATCTTTACAGCGGGTGGAGAAACGTCTTTCCTCCCGCCAGCCGTCGCGAGGCGCCTGGACGGCCGGCCCGCCATCAGACCACACAGTGGCATGCCCAACCGTGCACAGAGCGTGGAGAGCCCCCGAGGGGCTCCGGCTGCCCCCGCAGCCCGGGTGCTGGGACCCAGGGCCCACTGCCACCCGAGGAGAGGCCCACGCCCTGCTGCTGGCGTGACTGCCTGGTGGTTTTGCTCCTGTGCCCGTCTTTCAACACCTTCCAGAAACACAACCTCATTACACATGGCCCCATGCTGGTTCACTCGAGAAATAAAACTCAGAAACAAATTAAATGGCAATCTCTTTTTCAACAGGAGGGGGCCAGGCCTCAGGAATACCAGGCCAGCTTCCTTGGGTTCCGACTCTTGGGGGCCACTTCCCCCACGGCTCTGGCGGGATGAAAGCCAAGGCCTCTGTGTGGTTTCCACCGGCAGCGCGTTTGCATTTAATTTCCTTTGTTTTTCCTCCCCGAATGTTTGCTCTGACCCAAGTCCCTTTTATCGAGACTTTGGTAATAAAATGCAAAACCCTCCCCGGGACCCAGGGCCCAGCAGCACACAACCACAGCCACAGGCAGGGGCTGGCAGAGGCCCGCCACACCCTCCCCGTCCTCTGCCACATTCTCTTTTGCCCCGTGCAGGCCGGACGCACCGACGGGCATCAGGGTGAAAGACCAGCAAACTGCTCGAGCCGGCGCTGACCGGTGGTCTCCCCTGTACGTGCCTGGAGAGACACAAATAAAACTGCCAAGCTTACTCCAACCAGGGACTTAAATCCAATTCTCTCACGGGTCCCAGAGGCCACCAATTAACATACCATGTCCTGCCCCGCCGTGCCCCGCTTCTCGGCTTCTCCAGAACACATAACCCAGGGGTCCTAAGAGCTAGTCCCAATTACACACCAAATTAAGTTTAAGCTCCATATATATATAAAACACGGGTGCCTGTAACTAAAATAAAAAAATAAACCCACTCCAGTCTTCCTGTGAGTGAAACGTCTAACCTCAGTGCTAAGCCTCGGCCCACCTTGATTTACGACACATGACGCCAGCCGGCCATAAAAACCTGAGCTTAGGAGAGGGATTTGAACGTTCACCCAGATGGGCAGGCCAGGGCGATGGGACCAACCCGGGCGGCTGCCCGACATGGCCAGCTGCAGTGGCGATGGGATGCACTTGGCCCTGGAGCCCTCCCCCGCACACCCGGCCAGTCGCAGACGTTGGCGGCTCTATCAAGCATAAATAGTGAGACACCGCCCTCATCCTCACGGCTCCAGGTCGAGGAGAAAGGACAGATGCAGGGAGGGAGGGAAAGATGGCAGAGAGAGAGAAAATATTCCCTTTCCACATTCCACGAGACTCAGCATGATGGGCCTCTGACTCCATCATCCCTGGGGGGCTAAACCCCAAACCTGTTGAGAAACACAGATTTGGGTGATTTCTGTTATACCGATGTTTTCATCAAAGTAGTCTGGCTTCTGCATACTAGCTGGCGTAACTTCCAAAGCAGTGTTTTCCAATCCTATCTGCAGAGGACTGGCTCTGAGATGCCTCTGGGAAGAAGAGCAGCCACCTAGTTTGGAGCATACTGTGTACTCCGTCCCACTCATGGATGTTTACGATCAGTCAAGTCAAGTCTCTGATAAGTCCCGCAATAAAGCAGTTGGTTTAACTTTGTTCAAACTAAGTACATCAGAAGCCATACCCCTCTCTTCTGTGTAAAATGAATCAAAACTCCCTTGTAGAATTCAGCTTTGGAAATATCGTCATGCATCATTTCAGTCAACAATGGTCCATACACGACGATTACTCCATGAGATTAGAGCTGTGTCATACAGATGTGCCACGCATTATCTTTTAGACTTTGTTTCCTGCATCTAAAATATTTTCTGTCTAAATATGTTTAGACGCACAAACACCATTGTATTACAACTGCCTGTACTCAGTACAGTAACACAATGTACAGGTTTGTAGCCTGGAGATTATACCATCTAGGCCTGAGTCTTTTGTAGAGATGAGGTCTTGCTCCGTTGCCCAGGTTGGTCTCGAACTTCTGGCCTCAAGTGATCCTTCCATCTCGGCCTCCCAAAGTGCTGGGGTTATAGGCGTGAGCCACCGCGCCCAGCTACTCTGGCTTCTGAATACTAACTGGGGTCCCTCTGTGACGTGTGCACAATGACACAGTTGCCTAGCGACCCATTTCTCAGGATGTCTGCCTGTCACGAAGTGATGCACGAGTGGACAGGCAGCGTTCGTTCATGGCGGGCGACTCCACGGGTCCCCACAGCAGGGAGTCACGGGCCACCCTTCATGCCCATGTCTGCCCTCTTCTCTTGGGTGCCCAGCCCACGACGTCTCCCAGGCTCCCGTGCAGGTGTGGGTTCCGGCTGGCCTACAGAACGCGGGTGAGCTCCAGGCATGGCGCTTCCAGACATGGACCCGTGCGGACTCCCACACAGTGCTCCGTACCTTGTGACCAGCGCTTGGAGGGGACTCCACCGACCCGGGGGAGACAGAGCCACAGGGAAAGCCGGCTGGAGTCCCATGTGTCCCCTGGACCAGGAGCATCCGAGAAAGCCACCCAAGGAGGAACGCCCTTGCCGGGCAGTTGAGTGAAAAAGATGTGCTCACTGCGGAAAGCCATGGTCACGGCTGAAACGCGTCTTGAGCGAGAACCAGGACCCAGGATGAAGGAGGAAGGGCAGAAAAGGGGAGGCCAGCCTCTGCTCCTCCCACAGCCTCGGCAGCGAACAACAGCATTTCCCGTGCGGATGGGTAAACTGAGTTTCAGAGAAGGAAGTGACTTGCCCAGTGGCTGGCGGCAGTCACCGAGCACTGAGCCTCCCTGCGGCTTCCCGGGCTGGCCAAACCCCTTCAGAGCCGGTGTCTCAGGGAGGTCCCAGGGAAGAGGCCGTTTTGTGCTGGGTTGGCTCAGAGGCAGGGTCGAGGCTGACCCGTGTGTTGCCCTCCGAACACAGCTCGGCAGTCCCGACAAGGAGAACGCACGCGCCCTCGTGTTCAGCTATTTTTAAAAAGGAGATTAAAAGCACAGCCTCCCACAAATGACCTTGATTTGCATTTTCAGCACATCTGTCTTTAATCAACCCCCACACCCTTCAGACTAGTGCTTTCACGTGTGTGCAAGGACCAAGCCACTGGAGATTAGCCAGCACTAGGGCGACCAACTGCCATGGCCTGCCCGGGACTAAGGGGGTGGCTGGGGCTCAGGACACTTGGGGCTGAGGCTGGGAAAGTCCCGGGTAAACCTGGACACACTGGTCACCTGGCTGGCAGTCCGGTGCTGTGTCCAGGAGCACAGGCCCCGAGGGGCGGCAGATAGGATGGGCAGGACGGCTCCACACGGGTGAGAAAGACAGACGGGAAGGCAAGGTGGCTCACGTCTCCTTAAATGCAAGGGGCAAAGCCAGTCCCGACGTGCCTGTTTTTGAGACTTCGACCTGACGACAGCCAGTGATGCCAGCACAAACTGAAACTCCCACCCTGGGCAGGAGAATCACGAAGGAAACCATTACGGGGACGGCAAGAGGTGCCACGTTCTCCAGAGCTGGACATATCACCCACATTTCCTGGTAGCACGAGAGCGAGAGAGGCTGCCCACACCAGAGCCGGGGACCAAGCTGGGACAACGTGACAGATTCCCACGCCACTCACACCCCCTTATCCTTCTTGAACGCATCCGTTCGTTTGAAAACAAACAAAAGTCATCGCCGTACACGAACCATGGACACATACACACCTGTGCATGCCCACACACTTCACCATCATGGGAACCACCTGCGACACTTTCAGGGAAGCCTGGTCACTGGGAGTGACTGAGGGATGTCATCACACAGTCTCCCTCATGCCACAGCCCGACCACTCAGGCCACAAGAACCGTACTCTGACGTTGAGGTCAAGGTTGGGTCACTGTCCCTGGGGAGAAACCCTGTAGATGATCAAGTCGAGCTCTGCCATCTGCAAACCCACTTAGGCTAGACCCGGGCATCTGTATTTTTAAAGCTCCCCCGGGATTCCAACTCGGAGCCAGGACCGGGAACCACAGCTCGAGGCCCAGGGCTGGCATGTTTTTTCTGTCAAGGACCAGGTAGTAAATGTCTCAGACTTTGCAGGCCATGTGGTCTCTGTCGCAGCTGGTCACCCGGCTGTGGTGGGATGAAAGCCGCCAAGACAATACATGTGCGGGTATGGCTGTGTTCTAATAAAACTTTATTTGTAAGATGAGGCAGTGGGCTGTAGCATGCCAAGGCCCGCTGTTGCTTGATTGAAGCCGGCGTTCCAGATCTTACGGGTGGCTGGACCACTCCTGGCCCAACTTATTATTTTCCTCTCGCAGTCATTGGGTTTATTATATTTTACAACGAATAGCCATTGATACATAGAGTGTTAAGTTTAGTTTAAATTCGGCATTCCACAGGGCAGACCGCTTTAATACATTCACTACACTTACCAGAACTGAAAACTCTTTGGGAAATATATTACCAGACCCCCATTGATTTGCGAATGCTTAATGCAGTTAAGATTGATTTCTTGGAGGGATTTGTTTACATTCTGCTTATTTTATATATATATATGCTTATTAATATATATATGCTTAATATGTATATATATATATGTAAAAAAATTAAATAGCAGTGGTAGGGGTGGCAGGTGTGTGTGTCAGCATGGGCTTGTGGGGACAAGAAGACACAGATTTGTGTGTCGCTTGCGGACCAGGGAACCCTGTTCGGGTTTTCTCCTCTCATCGCCGAAGCCAGTCCTGAACACCACATTGGGCTGGCAGCCTTGGAATGCATCATCCTCGCCTTTGTTTTCGTCTCCAGTCTTGTGAAGCCCTGTCCTCCCACCCCCTCCCAATCCCCTACTAAAATGCCCCTTTGTTTGAAGAACTTGAGAGAGCAGAGAAAAAAAACAACCCAGACACTTGTCCTTGATCTTTCTTCTTTTCATTTTGTAAAGGTTAAATGGAAACAGAAAATAACAGCCAGCAAGGCTACTTATAGCTAGACTTTGCACCAGCTCACGTTTTGTTCAAGGGGCATACCCTACTGCTCCTGTTCCTAGCGCCACAAGGAACCCAGAATTACCCTGCTCTTCCGAGAGCTCAGCAATCCAGCCTTCTGATTGGAGAGGCCCTTCCATGAGGTTACTGAGGATAGGTTTGCAGCCAACGTTCATCAGGGTCTGCTTGAATGCCTCCCAGGATGAGGTGCTCAGCACCTCTCTGGCAGTGAATTCCACCACTGGGCAGCTCTGGTGGCCTCGCGTCCAGACACCCCTGAAGCCTGGCATCCTCGGGCTCCCAACTGTCCCAACCGTCGGCCCCCATTGTTCCCACTGGGCTTTCTTCTCATCCACGAGATGAGCTTGGAGATATTGGGAGCCTGATTCTGAGTGGCCTGTGTCTTCTCTTCCCTGGTAAAATATGTCCAGCTCCTCTAAATCTTAATGTTCCAGAGAAACACTAAAAACACACCGAAATACTCTACAACACATGACTCTGACGGGGAAGACATCACAAATGTTTTTCAGACTCCTGAAAAATCTGGCAAGATGGAAGGGGGTTTTGTTTTCTTGAAGGATGGCGATAAAGCTTTCCTTTACACATGCTATGGAAACAAGTTTGTAAGGCACAGATTTTGATCTGGAGACGAACCCACACATTCATGTAGAAGATGAAAACACACAAATACATGAAAAGGGACCCATCATATTATGAATAGAGTCTCATACGAAGGGGCCAGGGCTTCTCTGGGGCAACAGGATCGAGTGACAGTCATACACACACCCACACCCTCCCCCCCACCCCACATGTGCATAAATATACAGAGAGAACTTGGCTGTCAGGAAATGCATCACCGAACTTAAAGTCCAATTTTAGCAAATGGGTGAGACTGTGGCCCACATATTAGATATTAATGTTCCCTCAACCTCAATTTCATGAAAATATTCCTTGATACAGATTCTTTGGTTTATATGTATTGATTTGCCTTGTTTTATGGGTCAGGGAAGCCATCTCAAATGTTTTCATCCAAGAATGTCAAGTATAATTATGAACAAGTGAACACACGAGTGAGTGAAACTATAAGAGTGTCTTCCAAGTCTCTGTACTTCATCTCCTCCCAGTGCCTGTTGCATAAGTACAGATGCTTGTTGAATGAGTGGATGGGTGGATGGAAGGATGGATGGGTAGGTGAGTGGATGAGTGGATGGATGGAAAGATGGGTGGATGGGCGGAAGGATGGAGGGATGGGTGGGTGGATGGATGGGGTGGGTGGATGGGTGGATGGTTGGATGGATAGGTGGGTGGATGGGTGGGTGGATGAATGGGGAGGTGGAAGGATGGATGGATGACAAATGGGCAGATGGATGGGTGGATGGGTGAGTAAAGGGGTGAATGGTTGGATGGATGTTGGATGGCTGGATGGTTGGACGAATGGGTAGGTGGATGGTTGGATGGATGGGTGAATGAATGGATGATGGATGGATGGATGGATAGATGGGTAAGTGGGTGGTGGAAGAGTGGATGGATGAATATATGGAAAACCCATCTGCCAGTCTCTGCCTTTGGCCTCCAAAACTACCATGCCAGCCTCCCTTGCGGTCAGAGGTGGCCAAGTTTGGCCAATGAAGGAGAAGTGGAACTGGAAAGTGGGGTTTCCAGGAATGCTCTTGAAAAGGGAGCAGACAACGCTGCCGTGGGCCCCTTCTCTTCTCCTTTAACCCTCTGCCTTTCTGAGATGAGGCTGTGAAGTTGGACAACACAATGGCCGCTGCTAAGCAGGACTGAGCAGTGGACAGAAGTGGCTGGTTCCTCAACGGCCCTACTAGACTCCAGAACTGGGCCAGGCTGGCTGGCTGTGGGCTTTCTGTGACACACAACCAATACATCCTCTTTGATGGAGTCACTGTAAGTTGGGTTTTTGTCACTTGCAGTCGAACACCATCCTAACTGATACAGTAGACATCCCTGTGTGATTATGAACTCATCACGTGGGATGGTGAACAGACTGCTCACACGACCATCTCCCTACTGCTAGATATTTAGGCTAGCTTCCATTTTTTCTTGCTGCCAGACACTTCAGTGACGCACGTTTTTAGGCATAAACACCTGCGAGTCCTTGAATTTCTACATCGCTTTACGATCTGCAAAACTCCTTCACCTCCATCCTCTCACGAAGCCCAAGGAAAACAATTCAAGACAGGATAGTTCCGCAGCCCAGTCACAGGCAGCAGGCTCTAGGGACACCCCTCCCCCTCCTTCATGGGCCCCAGAACATCTATGTTTCTGCTCAAAAGTCAGGTAACTTCTGGAAATATTGGCTGTCCGTTGCAAGCAAGAAATGTGACACGATCACACACCCCGAACAGTCAGGGAGCGTGTCCCCACATTCCAGAACCCTGCAGTTGAACCCTTTTGGAGGTCACCGTGCTGAGTCTGGAAGCCCACCTCTAACTTCAGGTCCAGAGAATGAATGAATGCGGGCGATTAAGGCACAAGCAAAGGCCCATAACTACTGTACACTGCTCTGAAAAACAAGGGCAGTTGGCCCACAGCCTCGAGATGATGAGCCACACATTTGGGGGAGGGTGGGGGATGGGGAAGAACGAAAGGACAGGCACCAGAAGAGGTGGCAAGGACCAGGACATCTTGAAAAGGTATTAGGAGAGGGCTGGCTCTTAACGACAGCACAGGAAATCTGCTCCAGGGACCACCTGGAAACCAAGCATCGCCTCCTCTAACCTCTGGATTTCCTGAGAGCACGTTTTATTTCCCACGTGGTATGGGACAGGCATTTGGCATCTGCGCCGGGTGATCTCATGTGCGTGTGTGTCGGGGGTGTCGCAGGGCCAAAGGCGACGTCCGTCTTCCTAGTTCTCAGAGGAGGCGAGAAAACTACCACCCGCCATCCTGTGCAGAGAAGGCTCCAGCCCCTGTGCGTGCTCTTTGTTTTGTGGACGAGGTCCAATCCTTCTGGCTGAGAAGCGAATCCCACATTCTCATGAAACTAGAGGTGTAGGAAAGGGTTGCGGCTCCTACCAGGTGATCTTTGCACCCTTTAAAGCATATTTGCTCCCCACGCGTCCCGTTCGGGATGTCTTCAATTTGATAAACAGAACTCATTCGGTGAGGAGCAAAGAGGATTTGGCATCCATATTCCAAAGGCCACTGAAGTCCTCTGAGTATGAGAACGAAAAGCCTGTGCTTCCTGTGTTCCGTGTGTGGCGCTGAGCATGTGTGAGACAGGTATGATCGTCTCTGTTGTTCAGATGAGGAAACTGAGGGTCAGAGATGGAATGGAATTTGGGGCACAGGATTACACAGGGGGAAAAAGGCCCTTGCAGGGTCGCTTCTCACCGGGAGCGCAGACTGGCTCTAGGTCCTGGAGCGAGCAGTGTCACGGCCTTCGAGGGAGGACAAAGCTTCCCCCCGAGGGCCCCGCTGCCTCCTTCACAGAAACACAAGTGGTTGGGAGGCAGACCTTTCCTTTGCGTATTCTCAGAGCTGCAGGCCCAGGGTCTAACTAAACTCAGTCCAAGGCCCGGAGCCAGGCTCAGGACTCTACACAGACACCGGTTTTCTGCCCCTGGCCCCTGCAGGGGAGGAGGATTAGCAAGGCAAAGCCTGACTTGATTGAAAAATAACTTCCCTCCAGGCTGCTTTATGGCTTTGCGCCTCTTCCTTCCAGTCTTGCTGAGCCTGGGCCCGAGACCAGGGACTCAGGGTGGTCCTTCCTTCTGCGACGGGCCGGAAATGACCAAAGGAGCGCCAGGAGTGTGGAGCAGACCAGCTGAAGGGAGCAGCAACTAATGAATGTTTTTCAACAGTTTACAAGCCAAAGCAGCCAGCTGGAAGGGGTCGAGAGCTGGCCCCTGAGGCCAAGCTGCCTGGGCTCACGGCTGACCAGCTCTGTGGGGGTGGGCGTGGGGGGCAAGGTGCTTCCCCGCACCATCCCCATCTGGGAAGCAGGCACGACAACAGTCCACAGCATCGTGGGGTCCCCATGAGGATGACATAAGAGCTGTCATTTATAACTGCTCAGAACCTGACACATGGCAGTGAAGGAGGTGGGAGCGACCTAGACCCATACCTGGACATTCACCTTGACATTAGTGAGATCAGTCCAAGCAGGTCCTGCCATCACTCTGAGATGTAAAGAATCTGGCCTTGTCCAAAGACAGGTCTGACCTTTGCCCTTGGCTTCTGGGAGGTGACCTAGGTCATATCTGAGAAGCCTTCTGACCACATGGGATCTCAGTATAGGACTGGCCACACCTCACAATCTTAGGGTTGAGGCTGGCCACTCCAGGAAGACCGGGATTTAGGGTGAGGGCTTTGAGTCACACCATCTCAGGTGACCTGGAGACTAATTTCAACTGCATGGGTAATCAATCAATTAGCCATGCTTCTGTGACGGGCAATCAATCAATCAATCAGCCATGCCTCTGTGATGGGCAAGCAATCAATCAGCCATGCTTCTAGGATGGGAAATCAATCAATCAGCCATGCCTCTATGATGGGCAATCAATCAGCCATGCCTCTGTGAGGGGCAATCAATCAATCAATCAATCAGTCATGCCTCTGTGATAGGCAATTGATCAGTCATGCCTCTGTGATGGGCAATCAATCAGTCATACCTGTGTAATAGGCAATGGATGAGTCAATCAGCCATGCCTCTGTGATGGGCAATCAATCAATCAGTCATGCCTCTGAGATGGGCAATCGATCAATCAGTCATGCCTTTGTGATGGGCAATCAATCAATCAGCCATGCCTCGGTGACGGGCAATCGATCAATCAATCAGCCATGCCCCTGTAATGAACCCAGTGAAAACCCGTGTGAGTTTCCCTAACTGGCGATACTCTGCCAGTGCTGTTCCACCAGGAGGGTGATGCATCCTGGCTCCATGGCGCTGGGGACGATGAGAGACCCTTTGTGCCTGGAACCCTCCCAGTCTCTGCCCTACTCATCTCTAGCTTGGGCTGATTTTACTCTGTAGCAGTTCCCTGAAATAAGCCGTAACTGGGAGGATCACAACTTCCGGCAAGGTCTCTGCGTCCTTCTAAGGGGACGGGTGACCTGAGGGTGGTTTCAGGAAGCCCCTTGAACTTGGCATTGGTGCCGGCAGTGCGGGTGGTCTCGTGTGAAGGCTAACAATCCCTCAACCCTGGCAGTTTGCCGACTCCGGGCCACATTCCCAACACAAGCCCTCTGGGGCTTTGTGCCCAGCAACCCCACCCGCCCAAGTCGGGAAGGTCAAGGGGACAGAGGAAGGGAGTCAGGCCTGTGCTGTGAATACTTTCAGGTACGAGCCCTTGGGTGCCTCAGCCTGCACTGTTTCCCTCTCCAGGTTGTGACTTGCCCACGGGTCTCACGGTTAGGAGGCAGGAGCCCAGGGTTCAACTCCACCGTCACAGCTCGCCACAGCCTCGACCTCCTGGGCTCAGGCGATCCATCCACCTCAGCCTCCCGAGTAGCTGGGTCTACAGGTACCTGCCACCATACCCGGCTCATCTGTTTTATTCTTTGTAGAGACGAGGTCTCCCTATGTTGCCTGGTCTCAAGCTCCTGGGCTCAAGCGAGCCTCCTGCCTTGGCCTCCCAATGTGCTGGGATGACAGGATGAGCCCCCGCGCCCAGCCGAAGAATGCCACTTGATACATTTTGATCAGCCCACAAATTCGGGTCAAGTCTCAAACCTACGTGCAGAGAGACGTAGGATGATGTCACCGGGCACTTTCTGGTCACGCCACAAGAATGAGCTGGGGTGCTCACTGACACAGCTTCCAGGCTCGGCCCTGACTGACAGGCTCTAGGGGCCGAGTGGGGGAGCCTGGGAATCTGTATTTTGGCGGCTCTCACCCGGGCAAACTCGAGAACCATCGTCAAAATGGGGAGGGCCCGGGGTCTCCTCCTGGCAGCGCGAATCTCGGGTCTGGGCCTCCGTCCCCATCTAAGGGGCTGAGACTTCCAGCCGCCTCGTCTTCCCGGGAGCACAGCTATGAGATGATGAGCTTGGAACAGGCCTGGCCCCAAGTCCAGGAGTCACAGGTACCTGGAGTCTAGCAGGGTCCACCTCCCACCCCCCGAACCCCCACCCCCCCCACCTAGGCAGCAGGTGTAACCAGCTCTGCTCCCACACTCCTTGCAAAATGCAAACCGGCTTCTGGGTGACTAGGGTACGAGGGAAACACCTAAGCATTATGTGAACCCGGCATCGCCTGAGGTACATTTTGTCCCTGAGAAACAATCGAAAAGCTGTGCCTGGCTGGTGGGAGTTGAGGAAACCCACCCCGCAACACACACAAATCTGTGACATACACTGCAGGCACCAGACGGCGGCCTCGGGTACTGTGTGCCCGAGCCACGCCCATCCACATCTCACACCACAGCTTGTGGCGGACTGACATGTGTCCCCCCAAGCCAGACGCCGAAGCCCTGACCCAAGGAACCCCCGAGGGGGACCCCATTTGGAGACAGGGCCTTTGCAGAGGGATCAAGTTACGGCGAGGCCTTCGGGTGTCGCACGAATTCCATCTGGTGGTGTGCTCATAAGGAGAGGACATTTAGATACAAGGACACCCTAGGAGGACTAGCAGAGGGGGGACAGCCCCATGAACAGGCAGCGGGGGCAGAGGGGAACGTGTGCCAGCCAGGAGGGAGGCCTCGGCAGAAACCAAGCAGCCGGCGCCTTGGCCCTGGGCTCCAGCATGCCAGAAAAGCAGCTCGGGGGGTTCCAGTCTCGGTCAAGGGCACAGCAGCCCCCAGTCTGCAGCCTCACCTTCTGTGATGTCTGTTACCAGCAGGCAACAAGACGAGGGGGAGGGGGTGGGAGGGGTGGGATGGGGGAGCGGGAGGGACCACGGTCACGTCACTCTCATCATGGTGCCTCGTCCCAATCATCTCTTGTTCTTATCAGTGATCACAACCCTGCAGGCATGCATTTACAGAAAAAGGCAGAGCGCCGAGCACTGGCTCCAGGCATCCCCTGGGGTCTTCGAAGCATCCCAAAAAGGAGGCGGCAAGACTGCGTCTGCTGGGGCAGCCTCAAGACACGCTCCCCCTCGGGCGCCTGGCCACCCCCCTTCCACTCCACGCGAGAGCCAACCCCCCTCCCGCGCCCACAGCCACAACCAGCTTCAGACCCAGGGCGAGGGCCACATTCACGTAACACGGGCTTGGGTTCCATCTTGTTTAGAACTGTGCCCCGATGAGGCTTTGAGTGTCACGCCCAGCCCTCCTTCCCTTACCCTGCATGCGTCTGAGCAAAGCGGTGCTTGGGCACACGCGTGTCACCAACAGGAGGACTGGATTTCGAGTCCAAGCACTTCAACTAAATTAGCTCCTTTAATCCGGACCATCTCATGGGGCAGATGCTATTCTTATCCTCGTTTTACAAGTGAGGAAACTGAGGCAGAGAGAGGTAAACTGAGGAAGCGGCCGGAAGTCACCCGACTAGACATGGACGGAGCTGTCATTTGAGCCCAGGTCCTTGACCCCGGGGACGCATGGTTCTGGGTGGGTGCCCAGGAAACCACACCCCACACCCTCTCCGCGGCTCCCCTGACCGGTCCCACCACCCACTCCTCAGCACCCAGGGAGGAGGGGCCTTACAGCACACCCTGCATCACCTTGAACACGGCTCTACCCACGAGAACACAGACCCGTCAGCTTCGCGTGTGTTTCATGGGCTGGAATCTTGGCGGAGACAGGGCAGCCACCACCAGGATGCCACAGGCCATCGCAGCGCCTGACGCCAAGGGAAAGCGTCTTTAGAGCATGTCTGACACTTGGCACTCTTCCTCCTAGATACCCCGCCCGCCACAGCCTGGGGGGACCAGTGCCCCTGAGCGCTGGCCCTGCACTGCCACCGCGGTGAGATGCTGGCCAGATG
>CAUYQG010298777.1:0-10622 GCA_963574415.1 Tarsius wallacei
CAGCCTCCCAAGGCGTGGGATTCCAGGCTGAGCCACCACGCCCGGAGCAACACCGGACTTTTAAAGAACTGGGTTGCTGGGCACAGTGGCTCAGCCTGTAAGCCCGTGCCTTTGGGAGGCTGAGGTGAGTGGATTGCCTGAGCCCGCGGGTTTGAGACCCACCTGGGCAACTTGGTGAGACCTCATCTCTACAGTAGATCAAAAAATTAGCTGGGTGTGGTAGCGCGTGCCTGTAATTCCAGCTACTTGGAAGGCTGAAGTGGAAGGATCGCCAGAGCCCAGCAGGTTGAGGCTGCGGTGGCCAGGAGCGGCCACTGCACTCCAGTCTGGGCGACAGAGTGAGACTCCAACTCAAAAAAAAAAAGGTGATGCCAGGTATGGTGGCTCATGCCTATAATCCTGGCACTTTGGGAGGCTGAGATGGGAGGATTGCCCAGGAGTTGGAGACCAGCTTGAGCTACACAGTGAGACTCCCATCTCTACAAAAAATCAAACAATTAGGGTCTGGTGGTGCATCCCTGCAGTTCCAGCTACTTGGGAGGCTGAGGTGGGAGGATTGCCTGAGCCTGGGCGATAGAGGTTGTAGTGAGCCATGATTGCACCACTGTCCTGCAGCCTGGGCAAGAGAGCTAGACCAGACTCAAAAAAATAAAATAAAGGTCAGTTGCCACAAAGTTTCCCTGACTTCCTGCTTCCGGGAGTGATGTCAACCTCTCTGAAACACTGAAAGCATCTGGTGTGTGTGTATCTTCCATAATTGTTGCAAAGTACCTTATATGACAAGATTATTTATGTACTTCTATTTCCCTCCACAAGCAAAAGCTGTGCTTTTAAAGTCTTGTGGAGGGAAATAGAAGTGGAATAACAGACACTGGAGACTCCAAAAGATGGGAGGCTGGAAAGGGGGTGAAGGCTAAAGAATTGCCTATTGAGTACAGTGTTCACTATGCAGGTGATAGAGGCACGAAAAGCCCAGACGTCACCACTATACAATATACACATGTAAAAAATCTGCACATGTCCACCCTAAATTTATTAAAATTAAAAGTAATTATCAGGGCCAGGCACAGTGGCTCATGCCTCTAAACCCAGCACTTTGGGCAGCTGAGGCGGGCAGATTGCTTGAGCCCAGGAGTTCGAGGCAGGCCTGGGTAACATAACAAGACCTGGTCCCAACAAAAAATTAAAAAAATTATCCAGGCATGGTGGTGTGTGCCTGTAGGCCCAGCTACTTGGAAGGCTGAAGTGAAAGGATCACCTGGACCCGGGAGGCTTAGGCTGCCATGAACCATGATTGTTGTGATCATGCCACTGCACTCCCGCCTGGGCGACAGAGGGAACCCCAACTCAAAAATGAATAAATAGGTACATAGATAGATAAAAATAAAAATAATTGTCAGGCCCAGAGGGGTATTGAAATGATCCAGTCATGTTCCAGTCTACCTTCAGTTAAGTCATCTTTTCAAAGCCACCTGCTAAAGGGACTCCACACTGAGTGTCACCACCAATAGCCACAAATTAACAGTCATCCTCTGGACACCCCAACTCATAACCCACAGTTAACAATATGTAGCCAATCACTAATCAACATTATCTCAGTAAACCAATGAGAATTCCTGGAAAAACAACTTCTATAATCGCCCCTCTCCTGATCTGTCCTTTTTAATTTAAAAACACAAGACTCCCCTTTGTTCTCCAAAGCACATTTCAAGATAACTTGGAAGTGTTTCCCAGGCTGCAGTCCTCAACTGTGGCCCAAATAAACTGTCTATTAATATGAATTTTGCCTCGGTTTCTTCCTTTAGGTCGATATGTCACTATAAGACACTGCTGGTATACGGACCCGCTGCCCACATCCACTCATAAACACCACAGTTTCCCACTCCCTAATCATCAACTTCAGGCCTGTTCCAACACTGCTCACTCACTCAGGCCTTCAGTTATTCAATTATTTTGACCATGGATCATGAACAAGTTTGCGGTGAACTGTGATTGTGCCACTACACTCTAGCCTTGGCGACAAAAAAAAAAAAAAAAAAGAAGAAAAAAAAAGGAAAGAAAAAGAAAAGTTTGCAAAGCATGACATGACAGTGTAATCCCTAGGACACGGAGAGAACGATTTGTGCTTTGGTCACAGAAGTGCTGCGTCAGGGTATCAGGACAGAGGCGTACACACATCATCATAATCAAGTGGAAGCGGGAGTGTGTGAGTCCAAGACTGGCACCCTCCTCTGTGACGTGACGGTGGGGACCTAGACTCACAGATCGAGAGGGCATCAGGGCTTGAAACATTTGGCCTTTTTCTAGGAAAAGGGGCAGTTTGAGGTAGAGCAACAAGCCGTAAGCCTCACCCCAAGGTTCATTGGCAGTGAAGGAGGCCGATCTCTGAGAGTCATGGCTCAGTTTGTATAAAAGGAGTGTTCGCCAAGGCACAGGTTCAGTCGGAATTCAGTTCTCCCTGAATTCTATTTCTGACTCTTCTTACTCAAGAACAAAGTTCTTTTCTTTTTTTCCTTTTTTGTGGCAGTTTCGCTCTGTTGCACAGGCTGGAACCCCATGGCATGATTGTGGCTCACCATGAAGGGTTTTGTTTTTTTTTAAAGTCAGACTTTCACACAGGCTGTGTGCATGACATGATCATGGCTCCACCACAACCTTTACCTCCTGGGCTCAGGCAATCCTTCTGCCTCCACCTCCCAAATAGCTGTGACTATAGGTGTGAGCCACCACACCTGGCTAATTTTTTATTTTTCATTTTTTGTAGAAATGAGGTCTCGCTGTGTTGCCCAGGCTGGTCTCAAACTCCTGGGCTCAAGCGATCCTCCTGCCTCTGCCTCCCACAGTGCTAGGATTACAGGCGTGAGCCACTGTACCCGGCCCTGAAAGGCTTTTCATGTTTTGCCAAAGTACCCTCTGGAAGTCTGTATTCATTGACACTATCCTGGCAAGGCATGTAAGTTGTCTTCTCCCTATTCTCTGGTTCCTCTGAAGTCCTAACTTTGGAAGCATGATTTCAAATTACAGTTGTGATTTGTTTTGAATATAAAAGTAATATGTATTCATTTGAAAAATTGGAAAATGAAGCAAACCATAAAGAGCCATGTTAAAAATACAGCAATTCAGAGAAAGATGGCTGGCATTTTGATATGGATCATTTCTGTTCTCTTGTGAGTGTACACATCTACATCTGTGGGTGTACATGTGAATGTATCTGTGTATACATACATAACCATACACACACATTTTTTTTTTTGAGTTGGAGTCTCTCTCTGCCTAGGCTGGAGTGCAGTGGCACGCTCATGGCCACTGCAGCCTCGACCTGCTGGACTCAGGTGATCCTTCCACCTCAGCCTTCCAAGTAGCTGGAACTACAGGCACATGCCACCACACCTGGCTAATTTTTTGATTTATTGTAGAGATGAGATCTCACCAAATTTCCTGGGCTGGTCTTGAACCCCTGAGTTTAGGCAATCTGCTCACCTTGGCCTCCCAAAGTGCTGGGATTACAGGCTTGAGCCACCGCGCCCAGCTCATATACACACATTTTAAAGTATTTAGGTTGTCCCATAAGAAATTAATATTTTTAGGTAAATTATTAAATAGAGACACTTTCATATAAGTCAAACTAACACATTTATGTCATTGGAATCAAATTTTATGTACAGTTTAATCCCGATGTTTCTTCACATAATATTTTATAGGGAATATTTCTTATATCTGTAAATGCCATTGGCTATATGATTTCTGATGACTGCAGCTCATTTCATCATTTGTTTAAACAAATCAATATTCTTGGATAGTTGTGGAATTTCCAGTTTTCTGATATCTTTTGAGTTTATATTATTCACAAAATAATAAATAATAGTGCAATGAATGTCATTATAGATAACTCTTTGGCACATCCCTGAATATTTCTAGAAAGAGAGCAAGATGAAGGTAAAGAATGGTGCCTCCAGAGAGCAGAGAGGGCATGCCCATATCACCAGTAGTAATTATCCTTCAAAACAAGCCATCAAGCAACTGTCAGTTTAATAAAGCCACATGGATCATCCAAAATGATTTTCTCATTGTTTTAATTTGAATTCATCTAATCACTAAGGAGACAAAATATTTTCCACTTTTGCACCTTTTGTGGATGTTCTTTGAATGTTAAGGTCTTTTGGTTTTAAACGTGTTGTTTCTGACATGGAGAAGTTCTGTGTGCAGTCATACCTGCTTCTTGTATCATTCTTTCTTTGCTTTTATGTTTAGAGTCATCTTCCTCATCCTGCGATCTGGTTAAATGGCCACATTAACTTTCTTCTAATTTGTATTGAGCTACTCACAATTCTTCAGGAGGGGAGGCCTGATCTGATTTTGTTTGTTTTCCCCCAATGTTCCATAATGAGTCCCTTTCCCCTTGCTTTGTAACCCAGGGCCGTTGCTTTGCATGGCGCGGGGCACCGCTCCCTCCTGCCCAGCCTGGTGCTCTTGGGTGTCTGTCTTGTAGAAAACCACATGATGCTGTCCTCCTTTGCCTGCAACTCTTGGGGGTTCTGTCCTAACCAGATTCCGAATCTTTGAGGGCAGGAGCTAAGAGTCAAGGAGTGAATACATGAGTCCAGCAAGGATAGGGTTGTTTGGCCATAAAACGTGATGTTATGAATAGGGCTGCCTGTGGTCAGTCCTTAGCACCAAGCAGGCACCTTAGAAATGTCAAGAAGCATTCTCTTCCTTTTTTGCACCTGAAACCTGAAGCTCAATGTCAAGTCCAAGTGAAGTAATTCTGGGAATCATCATGCCCTGAACCACCCAACTTCCAATTCAGTAGCTTTTCTTTATTTCTCTTTTAACGGTCCTATTGAATATGTGCCATTAAGATAAAACACCCCCCAAATTTCCTTGAAAGTGGGAAAGGTATATATGATGAGGAATCATAGAAGTTAATTGTGGCAATGTTTCTTGTGCTAAATTTCTAACCAGTAAAATATATTTGTATTTTGAGTTGGCGTCTCATGCTGTCTCCCAGGCTGGAGTGCACTGGCATGCTCACGGCCACCTCAGCCTCAACCTGGTGGGCTCAGCCAATCTTTCCACTTCAGCCTTCCAAGTAGCTGGAACTACAGGTGTGTGTCATCACACCTGCCTAAGTTTTTGATTGATTTGATTGACTTTGTTGTGTCAGAGTCTCTGTCTGTTGCCTGGGCTGGAGTGCAGTGGCACACTCGGCCACTGCAATCTCGACTTGTTGGCCTCAGTTAATCCTTCTACCTCAACCTTCCAAGAAGCTGGAACTACAGACCCGCACCACCGTGCCTGGCTAATTTTTTGATTTATTGTAGAGGCAAGGTCTCGCCAAGTTGTCCAGGCTGGTCTTGAACTCCTGGGCTCAGGCAATCCTCTCACCTCTGCCCCCCAAAGTGCTGGGATTATAGGCATGAGCCACCATGCCCAGCTTCCATTAAAAATATTTAAGAACAAAAAGCCCCAATTATTCATTTTGCTGGGAGAAGGTACAAATTATTTTAAATATTTTGGTTTACTTAAAATGTTTTTTCCTGATTATAGACTGGCTTTTTTCCCCCCTAAGATTTATCATTTGATATTTAGTTTTGTGGTCTTAAGATAATTGCTTTCTTGTTGTAGTGGTAGTTCATCTGTGGTGTATCAGAGTTATCAACACGTCCAGACTTTTGTGGGACCTCCTGAGTGTCTTCAGGAAACTCCTCAGACCAGTCTGGCCTTGTTACTCCCTGTCCTCCATCCATGGGGGTTTGACCGTCTGTGCAGAAGGTTTTTTGTTATAGCTTCAGCGACCCCTGCTCCAAAATCAGCTGTGGGCTGTTTCAGAGTCAAAGCTCCTGGCCTCCTGCATAGAGTTTCTGATTCAGTGAGGCTGGATGGGTTTCAAGAGTATACGAGCCAGAACCCCCAAAACCCCAGAATTTCTTTTGGAGGGTGGGCCCCTTGTACAGGCTTCCCCAGCTAGGTAAGTATTCTAGGAACACATCAGCATCAGTGTTGTTGTGAGAGACTGCATTTGGCTTTAGTGAATTTTTTTTGTGTGGAGATTCTTTCAACACATTTGCCCATTTCATGATGGGTGATTTACAAGCACACCCACCCACACTGCACTGAGTATTCAGCAGTTTTTGACCAAAAGATACATGACCCTGCCCCACCTTCCCTATTCACCTGATCTCGCTCTGAGCAACTTTTTTTTGTTTCCCTGGATGAAAAAAGTCCTCAGAGGGAAACATTTTGCTGATGTGGAAGAGGTGAAACAAAAAAATGACAGAAAAGGCATTAAAATTGACAAGTTCAAAACTGTTTTGAGCAGTGGAAAAAAGTATCCCGATAGGTCTATTGCAGTAAACGGAGATCACTTTGAAGGTATTGTAAGTTTAAGCATGTAAGAATAAATACACACTTTTAAAATAAATTCTGGGTTTTTTTGGATCCTGTCTCATATGTTTGGCCAGGTGCAGTGACTTACACCTGTAATCCCAGCACTTTGGGAGGCCGAGGCAGGAGAATTGCTTGAGCCCAGGAGAATTGCTTCAAGACCAGCCTGGGCAACATGGCAAGACCTTGTCTCTACAAAACATTTGAAAATTAGCCATGTGTGGTGGCATTCACCTGTAGTCACAGCTACTTGGGAGGCTAAGGTTGGAGGATCACTTGACCTCAAAAGTTCAAGACTTGCAGTGAGCTGTGATCATACCACTGTACTCCAGCCTGGGAGACAGAATGAGACCCCGACTAAAAAAAAAAAAGAGTGTTTAACATTTCCCAAGTAGTTCTTTTTATGCTCTTTAAGTAAAGCAACACAGTTAATAAACAATGATGATGGAACTTTTAAAGATCACTATTAACTAGAAAACAAACAAAATATCTTTCCTCACTGGCATCTGTTAAAGCCTTTAAAGATGGTGCCCTCTTCTGGCGTCTCTTTGTAAATGCACATATTTTACTTTTTGAACCTTTCATTGCTTGATATTCAAGTTTTAAAGCAGAAAGATGGCCGGGTGTGATAGCTCAAACCTGTAATCCCAGCACTTCAGGAGGCCGAGGTGAGGGGATTGCTTGAGCCCACGGGTCTGAGAACAGCCTGGGCAACTTGGCGAGACTTCATCTCTGCAATAAAAAATCAAAAAATTAGCCAGGTGTGGTAGCATGCGCTTGTAGTTCCAGCTACTTGGAAGGCTGAGGTGGAAGGATCGCTGGAGCCCAGCAGGTCGAGGCTGCAGTAGCCATGCCTGGGCGACAGAGTGAGAGACTGACTCAAACCAAACAAAACAAAACAAAACAGAGATGACAATATTATACATTTCCTTTTTTTCTTTTCTTTTTGAGTTAGAGTCCCATTCTGTTGCCCAGGCTGAAGTGCAGTGGCACAATCAGAGTTCACTGTAGCCTCAAGTTCCTGGGCCTCAGGGGATCCTCCCACCTCAGCCACCCAAGACTACAGGCACACACCACCATGCCTAGCTCATTTCTTGATTTTTTTTTTTTTTGGTAGAGACAAAACCTTGCTATGTTGCCCAGACTAATCTTGAACTCCTAGGCTTAAGTAATCCTCCTGCCTCGGCCTCCCAAAGTGCTGGGATTGCAGGCATGAGCCACTACGTTTGGCGAAGCTAACATTTTCTACTGAAAATGTACAGAAACAGTTTGCTGACCTCTGCTCCAGATGATCAGGTAGTAAAATACAACCACGTTTTTATGATCATCATTATTTTTCCTATTTAAGTGAACAGAACAGAAACCAAGGTGAAGTAATGGAATGACTAGGATTTCTGAATTAAGGATTTATGTGTTTGTATATTTAGACCAACTTACTAATTAGGATAGATTTTAGGAAGTGATTTGACAATTGACTGTTAAACTGTCTCCATGTGAGTAAGTTTTTTAAAAGAGCAGACATTGATACTTAAATAAGAAATAAGGTTGAATTTAAGAACTCTATGTTCATTTTCTAATGGTGATAAGATATACACAATAGAAAAGTTACCATTTTAGCCATTAAGTGTACAGTTCTGTGGCATTAAGAATATTTACATTGTTGTGCAACCACCATCACCATCCATCTCCAGAACTTTCTCACCTATCTGTCCTTTCTTCCAATCTCTGACAGTTACAACTCTGGGTACCTCATGTAAGTGGAATCATAATATATTTGTTCTTTTGTGACTGGCTTATTCCACTTAGCAAGATGTCTTCAAGGTTCATTCATGTTGTAGTATATATCAAAATCTCATTCCTTTTTATGGATGAATAATACATGTTATGGATATGCCACATTTTGTTTATTCATCTATTTATGGGCATTTGGGTTGTTTCCACATTTTGGCTATTGTGAATAATGCTGCTAGGAACACTGGTGTACAAATATTTCAGCCCTTTCTTTCAATTCTTTTTTTTTTTTAGTTAGGGTCTCATTCTGTTGCCCAGGCTGGAGTACAGTGGCATAATCACGGCTCACCACAGCCTCGACTTCTTGGGCTCTGGCAATCCTTCTGCCTCAGCCTCCTGAGCAGCTGACTACAGGTGCACACCACCATGCCCAGATAATTTTTTGGTTTTTTTTGTAGAGACGAGATCTTGCTATGTTGCCTAGGCTCAAGCAATCCTCTCACCTCAGCCTCCCAAAGTGTAAGGATTACAGGCATGGACCACTGTGTCTGGCCCAGACCTTGCTTCTTGAAGATTTAAGCAGAGTAAGATACACATGACAAATATGAAAACATCTATAAAATTAAGAAATTATACAAGCTTTCAAGGACGTGGTTGTTGGTTTATATGTGGTTGCTTCCCCCCAGCTTTGTATTATGAAAATGTTCAAACATAAGCCCCATTATTGGTCTTGTCCCTGGCCCCTCCCTGCCCTAACTTGTATTTGTATACTTCCTAACTTTCTGCCTGCCTTTGTAGGCAAGTCATGGTACAAAATCCAGCTCTGGCCAGGCATGGCGGTTCACACCTGTAATCCCAACTACTGGGGAGGCCGGGAAAGGAGAATTACTTGAGGCTAGGCGTTCAAGACCAGCCTGGGCAATATAGCAAGACCCTTCCTCTAAAAAACAAAATTGGCTGGGCGTGTTGGTTCATGTCTGTAATCCTAGCACTTTGGGAGGCTGAGGCGGGAGAATTGATTGAGCCCAGGAGTTTGAGACCAGGCTGGGCAGCATAGTGAGAACTTGTCTCTACAAAAAATTTTTTAAAAATTACCTGGGTATGGTGGTGCATGCCTGTAGTCCCCAGCTACTCAGGAGGCTGAGGTAGGAGGATCACCTG
Organism: Tarsius wallacei; assembly: GCA_963574415.1. Lineage (NCBI taxonomy): Eukaryota > Metazoa > Chordata > Mammalia > Primates > Tarsiidae > Tarsius > Tarsius wallacei. The sequence continues at coordinate 9,277 of CAUYQG010298777.1, forward strand.
AGCCCAGGAGATTGAGCCTGCCCTGAGCTATACTCAAGCTATTGCACTCCAGCCTGGGTGACAGAGTGAGATCCTGATTCTAATAATAATAATAATAACAATAATAATAATAATAAGTAATTATCTTTTTTTAAGATCAAAAATATCCAGCTTTGCCCCTTATAAATTTTGTGACTTTGGGCCCATCAGACAACATCCCTAAGCTTGGTTTTTCATGTATAAAACTAGGCAATGACCTGAGCAGCAAATGCACACAGAGTGCCCCATGCCACACCCTGCAAAGGCAACTGCCAGCCAGGTCAGCCGGTATACCTGAGACCAGCCCCGGCAGCCTCGACTCTGAGCCCTGGCCCCCAGATGCTCCTGCCCTTTGTAAAGACCGTACTCCCCACTAATGCCACCAGCCAGCCAGATAACAGAGCAAGGCAGCAGGGACCCTTGGTCCAAAGAACTTGCCCCTTAGGCATCTCCTCATAGTAGTTACATGAATTTAAAACAAGAAAGTCACGAGTTAGTGCTTTTTAAGGAAGTCTCTGAGAAGAAATGACTGAGGAAGAGAAGAGAAAGTAAAGTGACAATGAACAGTGAGTTGGACAAAAGCCACATAGGGAAGTGCTTCTCAAACTTTTGTGAGTGCTCGGATCACCTGGGTTCTTGCTGCAAAGCAGATTCAGATCCCGCAGGGCTGGAGAGCCTGGGACTCTGCATCACCTACAGGCCCCCATTCCATCCATGGCTGTGAACCATAGCTCACAGCTGGGGAAGCAAAGGTGGGGGACACACTGGGACTTACAAGCCAGACTGGTCCCCTTGACTGTTTTCATATGTCTTGAATGGTTTTTACATTTTTAATTTTTATGTTATTTATTTATTTGTATTTTATTTTAAGAGATAGGGTCTCCCTCTGTCACCCAGGCTGGAGTGCAGTGGTGTGATCATAACTCATGGCAGTCCTGAACTTCTGGGCTCAAGCCAGCCTTCCTGGGACTACAGGCATGAGTCACCATGCCCAGCTATTTAAAAAAATATTTTGTAGGCTGGGCTCGGTGGCTTAGCCTGTAATCCCAGCACTTTGGGAGGCCGAGGTGAGTGAATTGCAAGAGCCTGCGGGTTTGAGACCCACCCGGGGAAACTTGGTGAGACCTCGTCTCTACAATAAATCAAAAATTAGCCGGGTGTGGTAGTACGCGCCTGTAGTTCCAGCTACCTGGAAGGCTGAGGCAGAAGGATCGCTGGAGCCAGCAGGGTGAGGCTGCGGTGGCCAGGAGCGTGCCACTGCAATCCAGTCTGGGCGACAGAGTGAGACTCCAACTCAAAATATATATATATATTTTGTAGAGTTGGGG
>CAUYQG010298779.1:0-10978 GCA_963574415.1 Tarsius wallacei
TTTCTTCTGTGTTTAATACTTTCTTAAGTGTTTCTTGTAGAGGTGGTCTGGTGACAGCATAAGCTCTTAGGGATTGGATATCTGGGAAAGATTTTAATTCTCCCTCACTGATGTAGCTTAGCTTGGCTGGGTAGGTTATTCTTGGTTGAAATTGTTTATCTTTTAGAAGTTTGAAGATTGGGCTCCAAGCCTGAAAGGTTTCTGTAGATAAATCTGCTGCTATTCTAATTGGTCTTCCATGGTAGGTAATCTGACCTTTTTTTCTTGCTGCCTTTAGAATTTTTTTCTTTTTTACCTACTTTTTTTAGGAGAATTATTATGTGTCTGGGAGTTGGTCTTCTAATTTGTTGTCTTGCAGGGGTTCCCTGAATCTCTTGTGTTTGAATGGTAGCATCACTGATGAGATGGGGGACATTTTCTTGAATAATTTCATGGAATGTTTGCTCCAGGGTGGTCTCTGTCTCTCTGCCTCAGGAAGTCCAATTACTCTTAGGTTCGGTCTCTTTAAGTAATTGCTCATCTCTCGAAGGTTTTGTTCTGTCTTTTTAAGCTTCTTTTCTATGTTTTTGACAATTTGGGTTAGTTCTATATTTTGGTCCTCAAGCTCTGAGATTCTTTCTTCTGCTTGACTAATTCTACTTTCCATGCTTATCAGTTTGTTATTTATTTCATTCACCGTATTCTTTACTACTGTTATCTCAGTTATCAACTCCTTCCTAGTTTCCTCTTGTCTCTCCTCAATTCTTTTTAATCTCTCTATTAATGTCCTGATATCTGGGTTTGTATTTTGAGATCAGTCATTCTGGGACTCTTCATTGTTTTCATTCCGAAGTCTGTTTTCTCAGTGTCTGACCTCCCAGGGGTCTGGGAGAGACCCGTATTCTTCTTTTGGTTTTTCTTCATTTGTGTAGATTTTTCTCTTCCCCTTTCCCTCCCCTTTTTAATTCTGTTTTACAGGGAAGGTGGGGTTCCATTTACTTCTTTTTGTTCAATCTCCTGTTCTTCCTTATGAGGATCCTCTGGCTTTGTTCACTTTTAGGGCTGGACTGTGGGTTGATGGCTGTACTTTTTGCTGTTTTGAGATTTAACTGAGGGGGAAGCTGTGATTCAGAATCTATCTGCAGATCCCAGTATCCACCGACAGGTATATGGGCACCCTGGAACCCACTTCCCACTGCCTTACAATCTGTCCATGCAGTCAGGTTTAGGTTTGCTCCCTGAAACAAAAGGAGGTAAGAAAAAGGAAAATAATGGGAGAAGGGGGGTCAAGAGGAAGTTGGAGAGAGAAGAGTAAGGGGGAAAACAGACAAACATACCAACTAACGAATGAAAAGAGACACAAGGCCAGAAAAGAGTAAAAAACAGGCAAACAAAGAAAATTCCCTAATGCATACCGGTAATCACACAAAGGCAGTCCAATGAAATCATGCCCTTTGAAGTGTTCTTCCCCAGTACAAAGGTAGTCTAAATCAAAAAGCAAACAAAAGTGAACAAAACAAACAGTCAAAACAATAAAGTAAAAAATCAAAATAAGAAACCAGACTAGCTCTGGGGTCTTTCCTGAGTGTTGAAAGTCTCTTCAGCTCTGATCTCCAGCCCTCCTCTTTGCTCTCATTGCAGGCAAACAGTGTTATTCATAATTAGGGTCAGTTCCCTTGGCTTGCTGCATGACAGGTCTGCCAAACAGAACTGAGTTGTCAGTGTCTGATTCAGCGTAGGGGAGGGGATTCTGTCTCCTGTTTTGTCAAGGTAACCTTAGAAAACAAGGTGGAGGCTGCACGGAGATGGGAGGGGCAATACGAATCTCTGCCTGGAAAATGACTGTGGTGGGCGGCTCCTCTTTCACAGATCCTTTCTCTCCACTCATTGCAGCCCCAGCTGATCAGCTATGATGATGGGCAATGAAGGTGTGTGTCCAGCATCAGGCACTGGGAATCAGCAAGGCAGCTGGGCACTGCAGCTGGTGTGCCCTGTGAGGCCTGGGGTGGAGAAGGGAGTTGGGAATTCTCCAGGGCTGGAGCCAAGAGCTGCAATGACAGCAACTATTCAGCACCCGGCAACCACCACAGCAGCAATCCCCTGCAGAGGCAACAGTGCAATGGAGGCAGTTTGCTGCATGGGAGTGATCACAGCAGCCACCCCTCCCCCCACCCCCCGTGTGGGCAGTGGCTGCGGGGGTGTGTGGAACAGCCCTCAGGAGCCACCCCTGTGGAGATCTTCACAGTTTGACTTGTCCCATTGCCATCTTGCCGAGCATCCCCTCCATTTTTATTTCTGATTAACTAGTTTGAATCTTCTCTTTATTTCTTAGTTAATGTATCTAGCGGTCTATCAATTTTGTTTATCTTTTATAAGAATCAACTTTTATTTCATTGATCCTTTATATTTCAAGTTCATTTAGTTCTGGCCTGATCTTCATTATTTCTTTTCTTCTGTTAGCTTTGGGTTTGGTTTAATCATGGGTTTATGAGGGTGTGATGTTAGGCTGTTCCTTGGGATGTGATGTTAGGTTGTCAGTATTTGATCTTTCCGTCTCTTTAATGTAGGGCTTAAGTGCTATAAAATTTCCTCTGAGCAAAGCTTTGGCTGTGTCCCAAAGGTTTTGGTAACTTGTTTGATGATTGCCATTCATTATGTGAAATATTTAAATTTCCACCTAGATTTCATTGTTGACCCAAGGATCATTCAGGGGAAAAATGCTTAACTTTCATGTTTTTATTTGGTTTCCTGAGTTCTTTTTGGAGATAATTTCTCACTGTATTCCACTGTGGTCTGAGATGGTGCTTGATTTGATTTCAATTGTTTTGAATTTATTGAAACTTGATCATATGGTCTATCTTGGACAATGTTTCATGTACTGATGAGAAGAAAATGTATATTCTGTAGTTTTGAGCTGGAATGTTGTGTAGTGGCTGTTAGCTCCATTTACTCTAGAGTCTGTTTGAACATGAATGTTTCTTTGTTGGCATTCTGCCTTGACGATCGTTCTATTGCTATCAGTGGAGTGTTGAAGTCTCTTGCTATTATTGTATTGCTGTCGATCTCTTTTGATAGGTCTAGCAGAATTTGTTTTATAAAGTTGTGGGCTCTGGTATTAGGGAAATATATATTTTAAATTGTTATATCTTCTCATTTGATTGATCCCTTTATCATTTTATAATAGCCACCTTTGTTTTTTTTACTGTTTTTAGTTTAAAATCGGTTTTATCTCATATGAGAATAACTACTTCTGCTTGCTTTTTGTCACCATTTGCATGAAATATTTTCCCACCCCCTTAATCTTGTGACTATAGGAGTCTTTGTGTATTAAGTGGGTCTCTTGAAGGCAGAAGATTTTGGGGTTGTGTTTTTTTATCCATTTTGCCAGTCTACATCTTTTTACTGCGGTAATAAGACAATGTATGTTCAGAGTTAATAGTGATATGTAAAGTATTATTTCATTCATCATACTGGTTGTTATCTGGTTATTTAATATTTATTAATGTATCATTTACTTTTTTTCTTGTATGGTGTTCCATATGGCTTGTGAACTTTATAATTTCCAAAGTTTTTCTACTGGTGTATTTTGATCTTTTGTTTCAGTATTTAGAACTGCCTTGAGTATTTCTTGTAGAGTTGGTCAAGTAGTGACAAATTTCCTCAGTGTTTGCTTGTCTAAGACGGACTTCATTTCTCTTTTATTTATGAAACCTAGCCTTGCAGAATACAAAAACCTTGACTTACTGCTATTCTGTTTGAGAATACTGCTGATGGGGCCCCAATCCTCTCTGGCTTGTAGAGTTTCTGCTGAGAAGTCTGCTGTTAGTCTAAAAGGTTTACCTCTGTTAGCTATTTGTTGCTTCTCTCTCATTGTTCTTAAAATTATTTCCTTTACATTAACTTTTCATAACTAGATGAGTATATGTCTTGGGGATGACTTTTTTGCAATGCATCTTCTGATGGTTTTTTGGGAATCTTGTATTTGGATGTTTAGATCTCCAGCAAAGTCAGGAAACTTTTTTTTCATTATTCCCTTAAATAGGTTTTCCAAAACTCTTACTTTTTCTTCTTCTTCAGCAACACCTATAATTTTTAGGTTTGGACATTTTACATAATCCCACATTTCTTGGAGACTTTTTCCATTCTCTTAATTATTTCTTCTTTATTGTTGTCTGATTGAGTTAATTCAAAAGCCTTGTCTTCAAGTTCTGAGACATTTTCTTCTGCTTGCTTGTGTCTACTGTTAAATATTTTCACTGCATTTTGTACTTTTATCAATGATTCTTTTATTTCCAGAATTTTAGCTTGGCCTTTTTTAAAAGATATTGTCTATCTCTTTGGAGAATTTTTCATTCCTATCCTGAATAGTTTTTTTTTTATTATTTATGTTCGTTTTCAATTTTCTCCTGAAGCTCATTGGTCAATTATAATCAACCTTTTGAATCCTATGTCTGGAATTTCAAATATTTCATTTTGGTTAGGGTCCACTGCTGATGTGGTATTTTGAGGGTGTCAGAGAACTCTGTTTTTTCATATAATCAGAATTATGTTTCTTGTTCTTTCTCATTTGGCCAGACTACTTCAAATAAAATTTGAGTTTGGCAGGAGGTTGACATAGGTACTGTAGAGTTTTCTTGGTCAAATATAGCCATGGTGTGGTGAGTTTCTCGATTACCAGTTGTGGCACTCCTGTGCTGCATACCTGCACTGGGTCACAGCATCCTAATTGACTAGAGTGGCTTGGAAGGTGGTGTTAGCTGGGGTCTGGAATCAAGCACTCCCCAAATCTGAGGTATTATATCTGAAGTGGTGGGCTGTGCTGTTTGCCTCTGGTCAAGAAGTGGAGCTTGTGGGAGAAAGCCAGCTGCTATTGTGGCTGTGTGGTTTCTCCTTGGTGAGTGTTGCTCCAAGAAAGTGCCCAGCCAACTTAGGTGGAGGATAGGACTCTGGGGATAACACAAGTTCTCTGTCTGTTCTGAGCCTTCAAGGGGAGTGTGGGGGCAAAGGTGCTCAAGTACCCCACAGGAATGCACTCTTGGCTACCCCTGTAGGGATTAGAGGGTAGCCCCAGTCCTCTGGAGTAACACTATCGTAGAGGGCAGGCACAGAATATCATCTGGTTGCCGGCCTTAACCTCAGGCATTTTGCCTCCAAATGTCAATGTGCAGTCAGCCTAAAGGTTTCAGGTGTTCTCAAAGCAACCTGTCCCAGTCAAGAACTGTCTGCTGTAGAGAGGTTTGTCTTTGGTGTCCATCCCCTTCCAGGCTGGTTAGATAGCAGATGCCCACAAATGCTGGGTTCCTGAATTATGGAGACTGGACCTGCTCAGCATTTCCTTTTTTCCTGCACTACTCCACATGGGCTTCAGCAGAGCACAGCTGTGGGTAAGGCAGCTTTCTATAAGTGACTAGAGCTCCACAAGACTCAGGGGCCCTCCAAGTCTGCAGCAGGAGAACAGAACTCCTGAACTCCTCTCACTCACCTTCCCCACTGCACCCAGAGGCTACTGGTGGTTTGTGATGGTCCAGGTAAGAGTCTTGTTAGTTCCAGCCCAGATTAATGAATTTTTCTCTTCTTTGCACTATGGACCTTTATTTGATGAATTATGGGACATGTTGTTGGTCCTGTTCCTCTTTGGATGCTGAGGAAACCCTCTCTGCATTGGTTTACTCCATAGGAGAAACACACTCTAGCTGTCTTATGTAGGCCATCTTAATCCTCCTATCACTTTTTACTTTCTTAACGATGTATTTTAAACTACAAAAGTTTATAATTTTAATTAAGTCTACTTTATCATTTTTTATGGATTGTGTTTTTGGTGTTGTATCTAAAAACTCTACCTAGCCCAGGGTTTCTCAATCTTGGCAATATTATCTTTTGTCTAGATAATTATTTGTTATGTGAGGCTGTTCTGTGTATTATAGAATGTTGAGAAGCATCTCCTGATCTCTACTCACTAGATGTTAGCAACACCATTACCTGACACCAAATCATGACAATAAAAAATGTCTTCAGCAGGTAGAGGATGGTCTCTTCTATTCCTAGAGCATTGGCTGTTTTAGCATAAGAGGGAGCTTGATGTTGTAAGATGCTTTTCTGCATCTCTTGATGTATTTTTGAGGTGGGACCTAAACAATGTTTTGATGGATTCAATGTGGGGTGTAAAAGAGAGGAGTGAAAGATGATTCCAAGGTGTTTGGCCTGATACATCGGAAAGATAAGTTGTCATTTAGTTAAATGAAGAATGGGAGGCAAGGATTAGGGAAAAGAACAAGAGATCCGTTGTGGAAAGTTTTGTTAAGTTTGAAGTAAGTATTAGATATTTAAATGATGATATTGAGTAGGCAGTGGGACATAGGACTCTAGAACTCAGGAAAGTAGTCTGGACTCAGTGTATAAGTTTGATTTTCATTAGTGTGTATGTAGTATTTAAAGCCATAACCTAGAGAGTGAGTGTAGATGAAGAAACAAAAGCTCATTATCATATATCTAGTGGTCCAACAGCCCTCAGTGCCAAGGTTCTCAGATTTCTATTGTGTAAGCTTTATTCTTAGATTAGTGAAGGTATGCTAGAGGCCACCATGGGGGGAAAAAGAGAGAGGCCCTACCTTGTCTTCAACCAAAGCAGAACCTCCATTATGAAAGTTATGTATTGGATTCCTTGACTAATTTAAGTTTGGAAAGTGCTGCCTTAGATTATGTTCATTACAAAAGCAACATGCTCAGCTGAATTTGGACCTCACCTTTAAGACTTTTAGGTGCATTTGAGTTTAGGAGGAATTTTTGCACTTGGCCTCTTTTGGGACCAGTATCCAGTAATTATGGAATGCATCCATGATGTGGCTAATCTGTAGTCACTAGATAAGAGTAATGAACTTCTAGTGAAAATATAGTACTACAATATGTACTTGGTAAGAGATTTTTTGGAGAAGGACAGCTTCCAATATACTTAGGAGCTTGAACAACCACAGTACAATTATTCTTGCTACCTAAAATGTGTATTTCTTTCTACCTTAACTTTTAGGAGGCCTGGATCTTCCCGGGGTTGCAGAAGTTTGACCTCACATGACTAATGAGGTAGAGAAAGAAAGAAGAGGATCACAGGACCAAGGTGAGAACACAAAGGGTAAGACCATTTGAGCTGGTTTTAGAAGAATACAGACAAATATTGGTTCCTACACCACTACCCTTCTCAACCCACCATGGTGTCATAAGGCTGTAGCTTATTTCTTTTTTCTCTCGGTGACGATTACCAAGGTCCCAATGAAAAGGAATTTTAGAATTTACTATAGATTTTTTTTTTGAGTTGGAGTCTCACTCCATTGCCCAGACTGGGCTCCCAGCCACCGCAGCCTCGACCTGCTGGGCTCCGGCGATTCTTCTGCCTCAGCCTTCCAAGTAGTTGGAACTACAGGTGCGTGCTACCATGCCCGGCTAATTTTTTATTTATTGTAGAGTCGAAGTCTTACCAAGTTGCCCAGGCTGGTCTCAAACCCGCGGGCTCAGGCAATCCATTCACCTCAGCCTCCCAAAGTGCTGGGATTACAGGCTGAGCCACCGAGCCCGGCTTACTGTAGATGTTTGTTGATATACTTCCACTTGGACTGAAAAGCTCTTTAGATTTTGAAAAGAGGACATTCCTATTTCTGTTTTTTGGAGGAGGAAAGGCTAAAATTCATAGCCCAGTGCAGTCTCCAGAGAAGACGCTCCTAGACTGAGCACATCAAGCAACTTGGGCATTGGTGGGTAAGTCAAAGCGTCCACAGCAATATGGATGGCAAAGTGTTGAAAGGCCAGTCATGTCCAGAACACTATGCTAGATACTTTGGGAAGTAAAAACATGAAAAACACATGACCCTTGCTTCCAAAGAGCACAGGATCAAGTGAAAGGTAACTGGTATATGAATCACTTTAACTCAGACTAGATGGAGCATGTGTAATAAGACAAGTATGCATGCTGTGACAGAAAGAGCAAGCCAGGCTCAGTTCCAGTTGAGAGTTCATAAATTGCTTCCTAGAAGACATAGCATTTGAGTCAAGCTGTGAATTATTATCATCATCACTATTGTCAGTATTATTGCTATACCCTCAAACAAAGAAGATCAGGACTCTGCTCCTCAAAGCTCCACCTCAGAGAAATACAAAGTCAGACTTGAGTAAAGACAAAACAAAATCTTCAGAGTTGCCAGCAGTAGGCAGGAATTTTCTCCTGGCAGGACCAAAAATGTATTTCTTAGGCTAGGGCTGGCTCACATCAAAATTGGCCTTGTTCCTCTATGTAAACTTCTAAAAGCGCCTGTGACCCCATGGCTACTGCTCCACATTCTCTCTACCTCATTAACCTGATCCTCTGGGGGAAAGAGGAGATACACAGCCTTCATCATGTATGTCAGGACCCTGGGAGGGATCAATGGGATTCTCCAATGGCCAAAACATACATATAACACAAAGAGGGAGCAGAGCCTGAGTTTTATAAGGAATCAGTCATCTCCATTGACTGAAATGGAGTAAAAATTAAACTGATTACAAATTCAATGGCCAAAAAACTATTTTTATCCACCTGCACCTGTTGTGTCTTGGCTCTGGATATCATATTTGTACAGAAACAAGGAAAGGGTCTGGAGCTTTCAGTATGGGTCGAGTGATGAGAAAACTTGCTCAGGTTGGAAGAGGAAAAAAATCATAACCAGAAAGAATAGGGCCATCTTATACACATAAAGATTTTGACCTGGTTTTCAAAACATGAACTATGGCAGAAAGAGAGTTTCAAGGGGCAGACACTTAGAGCTAGTGAGGGAGGTTTAAAAATCAGTTATGGCCGGGCTTGGTAGCTCAGCCTGTAATCCCAGCACTTTGGGAGGCTGAAGTGAGTGGATTGCCTGAACCCGGAGGTTCGAGACCTGCCCAGGCAACTTGGAAAGACCACATCTCTACAATAAATCAAAAATTAGCCAGGCGTGGTAGTACATGCCTGTAATTCCGGCTACTTGGAAGGCTGAGGTGGAAGGGCGGAGCCCAGCAGGTAGAGGCTGTGGTGGCTGGGAGCGTGCCACTGCACTCCAGTCTGGGTGACGGAGTGAGACTCCAACTCAAAAAAAAAAATCAGTTATAATTCAGGGATGATCCATGGGAAATCTCCACTTAAGAAGCTGTGGTCTTTCTCTGCATTGCTTTTCAGATTTAGGAATGTCCTGCATTTCTTCATCCATTAATCCAGGTTATTTTACAGTTACCTGCACTCTTTCTTGACTCAAAATTGTTTGCTTTCACCTTTTCCAAAATTCAGTGGTTCACAAACTATAATGTACAAAAGAATATTACAGAAGGGCCGGGCATGGTGACTCACACCAGTAATCCCAGCACTTTGGGAGGCAGAGGCAAGAGGATTGCCTGAGCCCACGGGTTCAAGACCAGCTTGAGCAACATGTTGAGACCTCATCTCTACAGTAAATCAAAAAATTAGCTGGGCATGGTGGTGCGCGCCTTTAGCTCCAGCTACTTGGAGGGCTGAGTTGGAAAGTTGTCTGAACCCAGCAGGTCGAGGCTGCGGTGGCCGTGAGTGTGACACTGCATTAAAACATGGTGGACAGAGTGAGACTCCGATTCAAATTCCTCTTTGCAGGAAATATGATTCAATACCTCAAAAACCCAAGAGAATCTATGAAAAAGCTTCTTGCACTGATAAAGGATCTTGGAAAATTCTCAGGGTATAAAATAAATGTGCAAAAGACAGTCGCATTCCTACGCAACAACAGTAACCAAACAGAAACCCAAATAAGAAGCAGAAGCCCATTCACAATAGCCACACACAAAAAGAAAATACTTGGCATCTTCTTACCAGAGAAGTGAAAGACCTTTACAACAAAAACTACAAAACACTGCTCAAAGAAATCAAAGATGACACAAACAAATAGGAAAAAAATTCCATGCTCATGGATTGGAAGAATCAATATTTTTAAGACATCCACCTTACCCAAGGCAGTCTACAGATTTAATGCATTAAATTACCAGCAGTGCTCTTCTCAGACCTGGAAACGACAATACAGAAATTCATACTGAAACACAAATGACCACGAATAACCAAAACAAGCCTCAGCAAAAAAAAAAAAAAAAGCGAGAAGTATCACATTCCCAGACTTTAAACTTTATTATAAAGCTAAAAGAACGGGCATAATAGACCAATGGAACAGGATAGAGATTCCAGAAGCAAAATCTCAATTTCTCAACCAATTCATCTTCGACAAAGTCGCCACCATCAGACACTGGAGAGAGAAAAGCTTGTTCAATAAATGGTCCTGGGAAAACTGGCTGACCACATGCAGAAGATTAAAACAAGACCCCTACCCATCACCATACATAAAAATCAACTCGAAATGGATCAAAGACCTAGACATAATGCCTCAAACTATAAGAACCTTAGAAAATGCAGGAGGAGATACCCTTATGGAAATTGGAACTGGCAACCAACTCCTGATCAAAACCCCAAGTGCCCATGCCATAAGAAATAAGATAGACAAGTGGGACCTCATCAAGCTGACAAGCTTCTGCAAAGCTAAAGAAACCATCAAGACAGCGAGGAGACAGCCCACGGACTGGGAAAAAATATTTGCCAACTGTATATCTGACAAAGGTCTAACATCTAGGATCTATAAGGAACTCAAACATGCTGAAAAGAAAAAAAAAACCAAACAGCCCCATTACAGAGTGGGCAAAAGATACGAATAGGCAATTCTCAAAAGAAGACATATGAGCAACCAACAGATACATGAAAAAATGTTCAGCCTCACTAGTCATCAAAAAATGCAAATTAAAAACACACTGAGATACCACTTAACTCCAGTCAGGGTGGTCATCATCAATAACTCAAAAACAACAGATGCTGGAGGGGATGCGGGGAAAAGGGAACACTTCTACACTGTTGGTTGCTCATATGTCTTCTTTTGAGAATTGCCTATTCGTATCTTTTGCCCACTCTGTAATGGGGCTGTTTGGTTTTTTT
>CAUYQG010298782.1:0-13273 GCA_963574415.1 Tarsius wallacei
CTTGGCCTCCCAAAGCGCAAGATTACAGGCTGAGCCACTGAGCCTGGCCACAGATTTTTTTATATTTGGTATTTGCTTGGTGTAATTTTTCTGCCCTTTATATTCAGCCTGTTGGTATCTTTAAAGCGTTTTGCTTGTAAACAGCATGTACTTGGGCCTTGTTTTTTTATCTAGTCTGACAAGGTCTACCTTTTAGTTTATTTATATTTAATGTAACCCATCATGCAGGTACTTCTAAATCTACTGTATTGATATCTCTTGTCTACTGTCCCATTTGCTGTTTTCCTCTGTTCCTCCCTTTTTGACTTCATTTTGTGTGAATCCAGAATCATTTAACTTTTCGTTTTGTCTGTCAGTCGACTTCTTTTGTTTTACCCTTCCATATATGGGGAGGAATGGGATGTGTGTGTTTAGGGGTTGCCCTAGAGCAGCTACTGTCAGCCGAGGCTTTGTGGAGAGAATGAAGTCCTAGTGCCCTTAGGCATCCCCTGTAGGCAATGATCTAACCTCTCTCCTGTGACTCCATATGCCCCCTTTGGAAGAACTGAGAAGAGTCACTGAAAGTATTTTCTGTGGGACTTAATTTCTTCCCAGAACCCTTCCCAGATGAGAAAGGATGCTCCAGAGATTACAATATGCAACTTTAACTTGTCCCATTCTACCTTTAAGTCATGTTATGTTACTTCATGAACCATGTAAGAATCTTACAATATTGTGATTATTTTTACCTCTCCTAACCTTGTGCTCTTGTCATACTCATGTATATGCTATAAATCCCACGATAAACACATTGTTGTTATTTCTTTAAATAGTCAGTAGTCTTTTAAATAAACTTATGGGCCAGGCATATTGGCTCATGCCTGTAATCTCAGCCCTTTGGGAGGCTGAGGTTGAAGGATTGCTTGAGCCCAGGAGTTCAAAACCAGCCTGGTGCAACATACTGAGACCTTATCTCTACAAAAAATTAAAAAATTAGTCAAAAAATTTAAAAAGTAATCTCAGTTACTCAGAAGGCTGAGGTGGGAGGATTGCTTGAGCCCAGGAGTTGTAGGCTGCAGTGAGCCGTGATTGCACCACTGCACTCCACCCTGGGAACAGAATGAGACCCCAACTCAAAAAAAAAAAAATTTATAAATACACAGGCACTCTTTTCGATACCTACACATTATATAACTTTGTAAAAAAAAAAAAAAAAGTCTTTTACATTTACCCACATATTTACTGTGTTACTCCTAGTCTCTTAAATATGTGGGCTTCTGTCTGGTGTGATGTCCCTTCAGGCTGGTACTTTAGAAATGAACGTCTGCTATAGGCTAATTCTCTCAGGTTTTGTCTGCATGAAAATGCTTTTATTTTGCCTTTATTTTTTTAAGGATATCTTTGCTGGATGTAAAATTCTGGGTTGATGTTTTTTCTTTTGGTGCTGTGTGTGTGTGTGTGTGTGTGTGTGTGTGTGTGTGTGTGTGTTCCATTGTCTTTTGGCCTCCATTGTTTTTGATGAGAACTCAGCCATCATTTATGTCTTTCTTCCTGTAATATAGCCTGTCTTTTTTTCTCTCTCTGGTTTTCAGATTTTGTCTTTGGTCTTCAGTAGTTTGGCTATGATTTGCTTTGATAGGCTTTTTAAATTTTTTATATTGTATTTATTCACTGAGCTTTTTAGATCTGTGGGTTAATATCTTTCATCAGTTTTGGAAAGTTCCTAGCCATTATATCTTCTTATAATTCTCACTTCTGCTCTTCCTTACTTCTAGAAATCAAATAACACACCTTTTAGACCATTTGATACTTATTTCACAGATCTTAATGATCCATATTTTTAAAATTTTTTTCCTCCAAGTATTTCAGTTTGTATAATTTCAATTTTCTTTATGTTCACTGATTTTTTTCCCAACTACTGTTGAGCCCAGCAAATGAATTATTTTATTTCTGATATTGTATTTTTTTATTTTTAGCATTTTCATTTTGTTGGGGTTTTTTTTATACTCTCCATCTCTCTATCCCATATGTTCATACATATTGTCCACTTTTTCCGCCAAGTCCTTTAACACATTTGCTATAGTTATTTTAAAGTATCTATCTGTTAATTCCATCATCTGGTTCATCTCTGAGTCTGCGTCTGTTGTCAGTTCTTCATGTGCCTCAAGATTTTTATTGCATGCCAGACATTTTGTATAAAATAGCTGTAGAGACTGAAGTAAGTAAAAATTTCTTTCAGAAAATGATGTACCTTTCTTCTGTTAGGCTTCAAGGCTTATGACCCTCATCTGCAGCTCAGGGGCAGCTTTTGTTGGCGTTTCCTCACCATCTCCATGTTTTCAAGTGGAGTCAGGACTTTTCCTTCAGCAGGGCTTGGGATCTTAGCAGTGGCACAGTTCCTTGGCTGTCTTTCTGTGTTAAAGTTGCCAGCTCTTGGAACTGTGGGAGGTCTCTGGTTTTCAGCCCTGCTGCCAGACTCTTGGGCTGCTGAGGAGTTCTCTTCTCTCCAGTTTCACCCCCACTTCAGTGCCTTGGGGGATCTCTAGCCACCTCACTTCCTCATGCCCAGTCTTCTGTGAAAACCATATGAGGGAGTTGGTGGATGGGGCAGAGGCATGATGCACTGGGGCTCCCTAGGATTCTCATCTGTCATGCCAGCCCTCTCGTGGCCAGGGGCTTCCACTGATTTCCCCTCATGCTAAGCCTTGGCAAATCCTGCCCTCCCACTGTGCTACCAGGATGATAGCCATGGGTTCCTTCCCACAAGGACAGGCCCCTTGCTGTCTGCAGGTTGATTGATGTAAGTTCCTTTGCGTTTCTGGCTCTCAGATGGCCTTTATTTTCCATTTGATTTTGTTACTTGGCTTGCGCCCATCATTAGGGGAAGAGAGACAGTCTTTTGTAACTTTCTATAGAAGTGCATGATCCTACTTTTTTTAAACAATTTTTCCCCCAACTTTTTTGTTTGAAAATTGTCAAATCCACAGAAAGTTTGAAAGAACAGTGCAGTTAATATCCATAAACTCTGCACCCAGATTCACCAGTTGTTAACATTTTGACACATTTACTTTGTCTACTTGTATGTGTGCCTTACTTCTTTTATCCCCCCTGAACCATTTGAGAATAAGCTACAGCCATTATAACTTAGATCTCCTGAAAACAAGGATTTTCTCCTTACATGACCACAGTTAAATTGTCCCACCTTAGAAATTTAGTATGCCATGATAATATTGACTTCTGCAAACAGTTCACAGACTGTCCATAAAACCTGGAAATATTGGCAAATATATGTGACATTGTCAAGGTTGTCTTCAACCTGTAAAGAATATTATCTGAATTTCTAGACAGATATTTTAATTTCCCGCAGTTTTCCTCAAAACATCCTTTTTAGCTGTTTTTGTTTTTAAATCCAGGATTCATTGAAGTCTCCAGTGTTGCGTATGACCTGCCTTCTTACCTCTTTTCATCTGGAAAAGAGGTTCTTTTGGGGAGATTCTTTTTGACGGTGTACAGGCTAATTCTTTTATAAAATGTTCTAGAGTCTAGATTCATCTGTATGTTTCCTCATGATACTGAATATTTTAAGAGAAACCTTGAAACAAGTTTTTCATGTGAAATAGTCCCAGTGTTTCAACACCACAAGACGCCACTCAGAACACAGCTTGGGGGCCACCTTTACCCCTTCATGTACCCACTCATCCAGACCTCCCTGTCCTTTCCTCTCCTCTCCTTTCCCCACTTCTCCCTCACCCTCAGCTCAGTAGCGTCTCCTGGGCAGTCCTGGCTCTCTGACCAGGGTGGGCAGCAGGCCCTGAAGCCAGTCCATTCACAGTCTGCCCTGCCTTCCAGATTTTGGTACAGGTCAAAGAGGTCCTCTCCAAGCTGAGCACACTCGTGGAGACCACACTCAAAGAGGTGCGTGTTGTGGGCAGTGGGCTGGGGGGACAGGTGGGTGGGATGAGGGGCCAGGGAGGGGCGGGGCAGGGGCTTCCTGGGGAGGGGCCACGGAGCTCAGTAACTCACAGGCCCACTCCCTCTCTTCCTGACACCCCCACGTGTCTTTCCTCCTGGGTACCCCACTCTGCTGGCTTCTTGGTCTCTCCCACCCTCTTCATTCTGTGTCCCCTGCCTGTGTGTCTTGCTCAATCCTTCTTGGTCTGCCGTGACCGCTTGCTCCTCCCCTCACCTCTGCCCCCTCCCCATGTCTCTCTCTGGGCCCCTCCCTCTCCGGCGGCCTCTTTTCTTCCAGACAGAGAAGATTACAGTATGCGGGGACACCCACGGCCAGTTCTATGACCTCCTCAACATATTTGAGCTCAACGGTTTACCCTCGGAGACCAACCCCTATGTATCCTTCTCAGCAGAGCCGACCTTTTCCCTGCCCTCACCCAACTTGCGTGGAATGGGAGGACAGCCCAGAAGGGAGAGTCCTGAGATGGGCTCTGGTGCCAAGGTGTGGGTGGAACGGCAGGCTGACCTTGCGTCCATGCTTTGGGGTCAGACAGGCCTGGGTCTTCCCCCCGTGCTGTGTGACCTGAGCTAGTGGCTCAGTCCCTCTGGGCACAGCTTGTCTCTGTGTGCTACAAGATCACATCCAAACAGCACCTGGCTCTGGCCACACCTAGGTTCCATCCTGGCTTTGCTGCTTCACAGCTATGTGACCATAACAGGTGACTTCAGGTCTTGGTGCCAGTTTCCTCGTTTGTAAAATGGGGATAATAATAGGGCTGACCTCACAGAATTATTAAGAAGAGTAGATAAGTTAAGAATAGGGCCCAGCACGCACTATATAAGTATCTGCTGATATTGTGCTATTTGCTTGACAAACAGCCACTGTGTGGATGTGCATTGTTGGGTGGGAGGGCTTGTGTCACATTGACCCTGCGGCTTTGGGCCTCTTTTAGGGGGAAAGCTGAAGCAGCCTGGCTGCCCAGTGCCTACCCCCCACCTCTGCCATTGGCTTTCCTGATAAACAGGGGGTGTCAGGGTCCTCATTATCATCCTACTGAGGCTTAGAGGCCACACGGGTGGCCAGAGCCACACAGCATAGAAAGGGACAAGAGCCCACACTGAGTCCTCGCTCCTTGGCCGTTGCTGATAGGAGCCTTGGGGGAGTGTCAAGACCGAGAAGGAGCAGTCCATCTGGCCCATCTGCTGCCCACCCCACCCTCCACTCTCACCGTGTTTTCCTTAGCAGGGCAGATATTTAATGGTGACTTTGTGGACCGTGGCTCCTTCTCTGTAGAAGTGATCCTCACCCTTTTTGGCTTTAAGCTTCTGTATCCAGATCACTTTCACTTACTTCGAGGTGAGCCAGGAAGCAGCAGGATCTGAGGTCATCATGGGGTCCCGGGCAGGGCACTCACTTGGCTTATCTAGAAAACACAGATAATAGTTGCAACTGTGTTTATTTTGTGGATTAACTGAGATCGTGCACAGGGCCACCTTGTAAGGTTGAGCAGGTTGTACACTGCACAGTGGCATCATGCTAAGGGGCAGGCAGCAGTCACATAGACAGTGTAAATGTGTATGCTTATTATGACCGTTTTTCAGCAGATGGCAGGCAAGGATCTGAGGAAGGACCCCTTTTTACTAATTTGTACAAGGGCATGAGTCAGGCTTCTGGGTGGCCTTAACCTGGCAATAGAGTCAAGCTAGTAACTGAGAGAACAGACCAAGGGCCGAGGGCGGGAGCAGGAGAGCTGGTGAGGCAGCTGGGCCTCCCCAGAATTGGGCTCAGTCTCCTATTTGGGCTCTTGTGACTGAAGTAGACCCCGGAGTATTTGTTGGAGGAGTGGGTGCAGATGTGAAAGAGGGGACCAGAGGGATTGGGCCGGAGCACCTGGAGGGCCGTGGCCGCCAGTGACGGAGACAGGAGCTGGCAAGAGCAGGGTGTGGCCACAGCTGAGGAACTGCCCTTTAGATGCAGCTGTGAGATTCAGGAGGTTCGGGTTGGGAGTGGGATCCCCAGGGTGTGCAGTCTGGATTCCTTGGTGGACAGATGGGTTTGGACAGGAGGAGAGGCCCTGCCTGTTGCAGAGTGAGACTGCCTGGCATGTGGTAAATGCTCAAGAAGCCCCCACTAGGGCCTCACTGCAGAAGGCGGCAAAGGGCTCAGGCTGAGGTGGGGGACAGCTAGACTCTTAGCATGAAGGACTGGCAGCTTACTTGTGGCTCCTAGCCCCCAGGAGAGCTACATGAGGCTGGGTATGAGGGTGAAGGCCAGGGCTCATGCGGGCCAGACCACAGCAGATGCCCTCCTTTTTGTAGAAGCCAGTGCCCTCCAGTCTGAATATGGAGGAGTCCAAGGCGCACAGGCCCACAGTGGGAAGTCCAAGGCCCACAGGGGCAGGGGACACACCCATAGCTCCCTACCTTGAGACCTTTGTTACCATGTACTCAGTTTGCTCCTCCAGAAAATGAACTGAGAATGTTCGCATCTCGTTGGGTTCTGTGTGGTGCCAGTGAGCTGATGTGTGCATGTTGTTGGCTTGGAGTCTACCAGCCACCAGTGGGTAGCCCTGCCTGGGTCACCAGGACCGTACTCGAGGGTGCCTGGGCAGGGGGACGCTGATGAACCTGAAGGCTGAGCTTTCTCTTCTGTGCCCTTGTCTGCCAGGCAACCACGAGACAGACAACATGAACCAGATCTACGGTTTCGAGGGTGAAGTGAAGGCCAAGTACACAGCCCAGATGTATGAGCTCTTCAGCGAGGTGTTTGAGTGGCTCCCGCTGGCCCAGTGCATCAATGGCAAAGTGCTGGTGAGGCGCTAGGGACCGTGTGCAGGCTCCCCCGCCCCCGCCATGCCTGAGCACATGCTGGTGAAGTGAGGCAGGGCTAGGGGTGCTGGTACCCCCCTCACAGCTCTTTCCCCCCAATTCCCAGATCATGCATGGAGGCTTGTTCAGTGAAGATGGCGTCACCCTGGATGACATCCGGAAGATCGAGCGAAATCGGCAGCCCCCAGATTCAGGTGAGTGGGGTGGGCACCCCCTTCCCTCCGGGGGCCTCAGCTCCAGCAGAAAGCAGCTGTCTGGGCTTGGATCTCAGCTGCAACCCTGGCCCTGCCTCAGATGGGTGGGCTTGGTACCCTTGGCAGGGAACAAGTCAGAGGCTCAGTTTCCTCACCTATAACTTGGGTCAATGCACCTTCCTTGTGGGGCCATGCTGTCAAAGGTGCGTTAGTGACCATAACACAGGGCAAGGGATGTGGTGAGCACTGAGCACACACCTGTCCTTACTTACTAGTGAGCTGAGCCCTGCAGGGAGGTATTAAAGGCCCTTTTCTAGTGACGGGACAGACTGAGAGAGTATTCACACACACATACACACACACACATACACACACACACTGTAAGTGCTATGGAAAATGTGGGTAGGGCACAGTGGGGCTGGGTGGTCAGAGGGGCCTCTCCGGAGAGGCGATGGTTGAGCTGACACCACAGAAGGAAGAGGCACCCGCCATGCACAGAGCCTGGCAAGCGCATCGCAGGCCCACAGAGGGGGTCTGAGGCAGAGGATGAGGCAAGTGGAGGAACAACAAAGTTGTGGCAGGTGGGCAGGGCTGGGCTTTAGGACTGATGCTGGGCATGAGATGAGGTTAACCAGGGCCAGATCCTGCAGAGCCTGACAGGCTTCCGTGAGATGCTGTGCCTTTGCTCCCAGGGCAGTGGGGAGCTTTGAGCAGGAGAGGGGCCTGATCTGAATCATGATATTCAATGCTCTGTCCATCTTCAGGGCATCAGTGGGTGGAATGGGGTCTAGAGGGGAGATCAGCGAGGTTGGGGTGCTCAGAATCACGGTCGCATGTCCCAAGCCCTGTCCGCAGTGGATTTCTCCAATCCAGACCCCGCTCAGGCTGTGCTCAGCAGAGAGTCCCACCCGGAGGTAGACAAGTCCCTGATGTTCTCTCCTCCACTCCCCACCAGGTCCCATGTGCGACCTGCTCTGGTCAGATCCACAGCCACAGGTGAGTCTATGGCAGGGCCAGAAGGGGGTCTGGGGCCAGTGGGTGTGAGCTTTGGTCAGAGGGCAGAGGCCAGCCGTCACCCTGAACCCCCATCTTGCTGGCCTCCCCAACCCAGAATGGGCGTTCAGTCAGCAAGCGGGGCGTGAGCTGCCAGTTTGGGCCTGACGTCACCAAGGCCTTCCTGGAAGAAAACAACCTGGACTACATCATCCGCAGCCATGAGGTCAAGGCTGAGGGCTATGAGGTGGCCCACGGAGGCCACTGCGTCACTGTCTTCTCCGCCCCCAACTACTGGTATGTCCTTGCCTTTCCCACCCAAAGACTTTTCTTCCAAAGGCCACAGAGCTTTTTTTTTGTTTGACTTTTTATGGTGGAACATTTCAAAGACAGGCAAAGGCAGATAAGAGCATGGTGAGTGCCACGGACGTGTTCCCCAGCCTCCATGGGCACCGGCAAACACCCCCAACATCCCCTTCCCCTGCTGAGGCCATGTTGCTGCAACCCCTAGGCATGCCATCTTCCTCCTGTTGGTCCCCAGCTTGGCTGTGAAAAAAAATGCTCTTTTCTTAACCACAGTACTGCTGCCACTCCTTTAAATAATGTGACCTCTTGCTGTCGCCTGAGTCCAGCCAGTGCCTTCTCTCTTGTCTCCCGGGAATGTGTGTTTTCAGTTGACTTCTTCCAAGCAGGCCCCAAACAAGGGCCACATTTCCATTGTCTACCTGTGAAGTCCCTGTCCCTGCCTCTTGTTTGTTTAAGAGACCAGGCCACTTGGCTTGTAGAGCCTCTTGTGCACTGATTAGACTGGCCAAATCCACATGGTGCTGCCGGCACGTTTCTCTGTTCCCTGTGTCTCCTGGTGGTTAGAGGTAGAGATGTGATCAGATCTGAGTCTGGTCTTGGTAACAGTCTTCCTCCGTGGGAGTGCCCTACCCCTTCCCTCTAGCTTCTTGCTCCTCTACTCTCTTTCCTTATCCTCCCTCTGCCCAGTGGCGGTGGGGGGAGGGTGGTCTTTCCTGTGAATTCCTCTCTTTCACATCCCTGCCTCTTTCGGTCTGTCTGTCCTTGGCTCTCTCGACCTCTCCGCCTATCTGTTTCCATCTGTGTCTGTCACTGTCACTGTCTTCCCTCTGATCCTCCCTCTTTCTCCTGGCCTCTCTTCCCTCTAGCCTCCTGTCCTCCCCCCACCTCTACCCCCATCTCCCTCTCTCTGTTCCCCCTCTGCTTGACCCTTCCTTCTCTGAACCCCTCACCCCGTCCAGCCCCTGACCACACTGTCCACTCTGCTCCTGTCCTTGCAGCGACCAGATGGGGAACAAAGCCTCCTATATCCACCTCCAGGGCTCCGACCTGCGGCCCCAGTTCCACCAATTCACAGCAGTGGTGAGTCACCCTTGGGTCTTTATCCCTCCTGGCCTGGTCAAGGAAGCAGGGGCGGGCTCTGCATCTGGGTGCTCAGAGGTCCCCCTGAAACCAACTACTTTGTGATTGTATCCATCCCGTCTGCTTCTGGTTCCACAGCCTCATCCCAACGTCAAGCCCATGGCCTACGCCAACACGCTGCTGCAGCTAGGAATGATGTGAGGCGACAGGTGGGGGGCCTGCATCCCTGGGCCCCTCCACTCCCACTGGAGCCCAGGCCTGGGCCAGGGGGCAGAGCAGGCCCCGCTCCAGGGCAATGTTGGACCCCCTTTTACTTTGTAAAGTTTGTATTTATTCCCCTTTAGGTTTGCAGAGGGGGTAGGGGCAGAGTCGGGGGCTGGCTAGAGGTTCTGCTCCCTGGACAAAAGGAAGGAGGTGGAGAAGCAGGGGCTGGGGGCACAGCCCGGGCATTCTGGAGGGAGGCCAGCCTCGGGGTGGGGTGGGGCCAAGAGGCTTCCCTGCCCCCCTCGTTTGCATGGCTCCTCCCCCACTAAAGCAATAGGGCCCCCGCATAAGAAGACCCCAGAGAGAGGGTCATCAGGGAGGCCTCGCCTGCACCTCCCCTCCGGTAGCCCCATGGTGGGGCTAGGCTGGGGCCCGCCCCCTCCCCAGCTATTTTATGTCTGTAATTAAATATGTTAAAATAAAGTCATTATCGTAAGTCAGCTTGTCTCGGATGGTGGAGCCACAGGAGTTGCTGGGGTTGGGGTAGCCATCACTTCAGAAGATGCAGAGAGGTGGAGGGGCCACAGTCCCCCAGCTGGACAAGCTGCATTCAGCATTGACCACCCAGGCAGCACTGTCTGAGGGCACAGTGGACTGACTCTTAGGGAGTGTCTCCTGCCACCTGATAGAAAGGCGGAAGGGCCTACCCACAAAACTGCTTGGATGTGGGGGACAAGGCCTGGGGTGGGCTAGTGAAGCTGGGGTGGAACGACAGTTGAAGAAACTCCACATCCTTTCCTGTGCCCGTCCCCATCAGCAAGTACTGACTGAGCACCGCTCCCTGCCAACTCTGCTCCTGGCTCTCCTCCCTCTGGGCAGCCCTGCTCAGGGTAAGCCCATCCTTGGTTCTTGACATCATGCAGTGAGGCGGACATCTCCAATTGCCAAGAGAGACCAGAGGGATTTTCTCTCATGCTCCATCGGTTCTCGGTCAAAGGTGGGTTGAATCCCACTCACGCTGCCTCGCCAGGCCTTGGCCTCCAGAGATTTGTTTTCAAGTCTGGGCTCTTCTGGACTCAACTTTCTCCAGGAAGACGTAGCCCTGTAGCATTGTGTAGCAAATGGCACCCAGGGGTGGAGTCTGGTGAGTATGTTGGCCCATTTGGTGGCCTTCCAGGCAGAATGAGGCGATCGTAGTCCTAATTCTGTTTGGGCACAAGGGAGGCTCTTCTTGAAGGCTGGTCAGTGTTGCAGTGAGTGCCCCACCTTCCTCAGGGAAGGCACTGGGGGACAGAACAGCTGCAGAGTCCCAGGTGGCCGCTGCCATTCATCTCTCATGAGAAAGAGGGGTGCCATGAGGGCATCAGGAGCTTTCAGACCTCAGGTGGGGCTCAGCCAGGCTAACTGGACATCGGGGTCTTTTCTGCTGCAGTTCAGGAGGTCCCCTGGGCCCGCTCAAGTGCAATAATGTGCTCAGAGCCCCGGGACTCAGAAGAGCCATTGTACTCATGGTTAGGGGTAATTACAGTGAAAGGACAGAGATAAAGTGGACCAAGGGAAGAGGTGCATGGGGTGGAGTCTAGGAGAGACGGGCACGAGTGTCCCACTGCCCTCTCCATGCACACAACACCTGTTTCTCCCACTTTGATGTGACAGTGGATTGGAGTGTGGCCCCTATACAGGCAGTCACTCAAGCCTCGGTGCCCAGGGTTTTCATTGAGAGTTGGTCACAGTGACTGCCGGTCCATGGAACTGACTATGGCTTCCAGAGAGGCCCCACATCCCCCACCAGAAATCACACCCTCAGCACAGACTCTCCAGGGTGCCCAGATAGACACCGATATTCCTGTCAGGGAGACATTCCAAGGACTCATGGGTGACCTCACAGGAGCCCAGCTTTTCCTCTAGGCAAGGTCACAGCTGTGTGACAAACCATCCTAACCCTTACTGGCTTAAGTATTGCCATCCTTCTCAGTTCCTTGGTGAACTGGGCTTGCTGAGCAGTGCTCACTGGAGGTCTCAGGCCTTTGTGGTCAGACGGATCTGGGCTGGAGCCCCCTGAAGACTCACCTGGCTGGACGTGCCAGGTGGCTCACTCCCATGACTGGCAGTTACCATGGACTGTTAGCTGTGCCTGCGCATGGCCTCCATGTGGCCTGAGCTTCCCACAGCGTGGCAGCTGGGTCCCACTAGGGAGCATCCTAGGTAGAAGCCTTGGTAGTCACAGCACGTCACTTCTCCATGGCCTGCAAGTCTAGTAAGTCCCTGGAGCCAACCCCGGCCCAAGGGAGTGAAGTTCACCCACCTCCTGTTAATGGCAGGACCAGAGGACAGGGTGGAGTGGGAGCTGCTGTAGCGGTCATCCTCAGAGAGTGCCACCTGCCACACCAGCCCCACCAGCACCACTGTGACACCCTGCACAGAAAGTCTCTGCTTACATTTAGCTTTAAAAGTAAATTTATTGGTTGAGCCCAAAATACTTGGACTTAACATTAAGCTCAGAGATGCAATTTTTCCTGTAGGAAGAGACTCATAGCTAGCATTAACTGTGTCAGCTGCCTGACTTTATATGTTAGGGATGACTCAATTCTGGAAGGCATGCTGTTGGTATTCGTCATAAAAGCCTAGTTGGCTCTTCCTTCGTTTTAAACTTCTTATTTGGAAACAACTTGAAACTTAACAAAAGCTTGCAAGAAAGGTACAAAAACACCTGTATACCCTGTACCCAGATTCACCTATTATGAAACATTTTGCCACGATTGCTTGCTGGCATGCACTGCATGTGTGTATGAGTGGGTGTACTAACACTTTTCCCAAACCATTTGAGCGTAACTTGCAGGACAGACGTCATGGCCCTTGACCTATAACTACTTCAGTGTTTTTCCTAAGATTAAAGATCCCCCTCATCACCACACAGTTATCGGCTCATATACCTGGCATTGATATAATGTTTGTGTTAAATTGACCACCAAGAGGCTTTCAGTCTCTCCCATTCCCTTGCATCTGGAACGTTTTCACAGCCTCTCTTTTTCTTGGATGACCCTGGCGTCTGTGAAGAATGCGGGCCTTCCCTACCCCTTGATTAAAGAAGGCTCATGAGGGTGGAGCTGATGCTTCTTCAGCCTGAGCCTGGGGGTCTTCAGCCAGGGCCAGGCAGAGGTACCATACCTGAGGGCCTCAAGCTGGTGATGTGTGTCACAAGTGATGTTTTCCTGTCCTTTTTTAAAGAACTTGTAGCCGGGCTCAGTGGCTCAGCCTGTAATCCCGCGCTTTGGAAGGCTGAGGTGAGTGTATTGCATGAGCCTGCGGGTTCGAGACCCGCCTGGGCAACTTGGCGAGACCTCATCTCTACAATAAAATCAAAAAATCAGCCAGGTGTGGTAGCACATGCCTGTAATTCTGGCTACTCAGAAGGCTGAGGCGGAAGGATCGCCGGAGCCCAGCAGGTCGAGGCTGCGGTAGCCGGGAGCGTGCCATTGCACTCCAGTCTGGGCTAATGTTTTAGACTCCAACTAAAAAAAAAAAAAAAAAAAAAAAAAAAGTTGTGGTGAAAAGCCCATAACAGAAAATTTACCACTTTAACCATTTTAAGGTATATTTCTCAGACTGCCTTTATCTTTGGACTTCACTTGTGCTGTTTTTGCCATGTAACAGGTTTTTTGTTGTTGTTGTTTTGGTTTGGTTTTTTTGAGTTGGAGTCTCACTCTGTTGCCCAGGCTGGAGTATGTGGCACATAC
>CAUYQG010298787.1:0-20410 GCA_963574415.1 Tarsius wallacei
TTTTTGAGTTGGAGTCTCACTCTGTCGCTCAGACTGGAGTGCAGTGGCCGCTCCCGGCCACCGCAGCCTCGACCTGCTGGGCTCCGGCGATCCTTCTGCCTCAGCCTTCCAAGTAGCTGGAACTACAGGCGCGCGCTACCATGCCCAGCAATTTATTATTATTTTTTGATTTATTGTAGAGATGAGGTCTCGCCAAGTTGCCCAGGCGGGACTTGAACCCGCGGACTCAGGCAATCCACTCACCTCGGCCTCCCAAATCACAGGATTACAGGCTGAGCCACCGAGCCCGACCTTGTTATAGTTTTAACCCCAATAAAGTTCATCAGTTGAACTGACAGTAAAATATATATATATATATATATATATATATATATATATATATATATATAGGAAGGCAATGAAGAGCAACCCAAACCAGACACAAACTTAAGATGTTTCGATCCTTGAAATGAGAAACTACATGTGGCCGCTTTCACACTTGAAAGGGTTTTCCTCTGAGGATGCTCCCCAGACCAATGCTCAAGGGATGAGCAGAACCCAAATATCTAATGAACTCCTTGTTTCCTGAGCCAACACCTAGAGAGACAAAACATGGGAGACACATTTGCTTGCTTCCTTCTTTTGCTTTTTTTTCTGGGTCTTTTCTCTTAGAAGAGAAGGGGGATTCTGTGCCTTATTACTTAAACTTCTACTGTATGAAATATTATTGTCTAGTGAAGGAAACCTGTGCCTTGTTATGTCAATTGGAGAAGTGATAAAATATAGACAACCCTTTTGAATACTCAGGCCAACAAGATATTAGCCAAAATTATTCAATTAACATTTTTGAATGTTAGAAACTGATTATTATTGCAGGTTTTTCTCTGTATGTTTATGAATGAAATATTACATCTCCCCACACAAAAAAAGCACCTAAGCATTAGCATACATCAGAGTCATCTTGAGAGCTTGTTAAAATACACAGTTTCTGATTCAGCAAATATGGCGTGGAACCTGAGAATTTGCATTCTTAGCAAGTCCCTAGGTGGTGTTGATGTTGCTGTTCTAGGATCACACTTTTTTTTTTTAAGTTTTTTTTTTTAAGATGTAGGGTACAACTCGGGATTAGGTATACAAATGGTCATTGTACTTCCTTAAAGTTTGGACTTCCTTTTGGTCCTCCATTTTGCCTGGTTTGAGATCACGTACACTTATTGGTGTTGTATGTCCCCAGCCACTCCCAACCCAGGAGTATCCCACTACTGCCAGTCCCTTTCTTATAGTATTATGGTAAATGTTCAGGGTCCGCTTATGAGTGAGAACATGTGTTATTCTGCTCTTTGTTTCTGTAATAGATCACTGAGTTTGATAGACTCTAAATTCATCCAAGTTGCTGCAAAGTCCATATATTTGTCCCTCTTTATGGCTGCATAATATTCCATTGTGGATATGTACCACATTTTTTTTATCCAGTACAGTTTTGATGGACAGCACAGTTGGCTCCATGTTTTTGCTATTGTGAATAGTGATGCAATAAATGTGCGTGTGCAAGTATCTTTTTTGTAGAATGATTTGAGTTCCTCTGGGTATATTTCCAATAGGGGGATTGCTGGATTATATGGAAGGTCAATTTCTAGTTCATTCAGAAATTGCCACACTGTTGTCCAAAGAGATTACACTAGTTTGCACACCTACCTGCAGGGAGTCACTTTGAGAATGACTGCACCAGAGCAAAGATATGGGGCTTGAGATCAAAGAATGGAAAATCACGTCGGTGACGTTCAAGGCATTTCCTCCATTTCAGATGTTACTTGCAAATGACAGGATGCCAAAAACCCTGTCTTCTACCAGATACTGAAGGAGATAGAATACACACAAATAACAGAATCAAATAATGCAAAACGTCACCTTTTACTAAAAGAATAGGACTCCCTGGTAAAGACTGAAGGAAAGACCAGAGAGGGACCAGAGGCCAATGTGGGTGCCTTTCCTATTGGAATAAACAAGAGCTATTTCACATCATAGGCCACCTGATAATTTAAGAGTGACAGTTTCAGAAGATAACACGAAAAGCATAAGACCCAGATGGAACTGCCAGAATGAGACCTTTATGCCTATGGAGTGGGATGAAAAAGAAAAAGTATGGGTATATCTGGTCACCACAGGCCAAAGGAGAGAAAGAAGAGTGGTTTCCCATTTCTGATAAGTCAAACTATTAGTAGAAAGTTGTTCAATGTATATCAGACCCTTCCTAACGTCCTGAAATTGATCAGTCACTTTGCCATTCCTGAGAAGGAGTTAATTTGTAAACATTCCCAGAGTTGCTTCCTTCTGATTGTGGAAGGATAAACAGGTTTTTTTTCCAGGCCAAAGAGAAGACAACGAGCTCTGTATAGGCCTGGTTTTGCCTGTAGGACCTTTCCTTATGACTCAAAATCTCCAGGAAACTTGCTAAAGCCCACAAAACGCTGAGCATGTGTCATAATGGTGGAAACCAGGCAGAAAACTGAACTTCAAATGAATGAACTTCAAGTACATGACACAGGGTAAGAAAAAGGGTGGTTGTGAATGCATGAGGAAGAGAGGGAAGCACGAGGAAGTGAGCTCAGAAAAGTTCCAGCAAGAGCAAGAGGATCTTGGGCTCTTACCTACTTTGGAAATGCAGCTTTGGCCAAACTTCAGCCAATGTTCCTCTAAGGGGAAAAGTGATGTGCTGCTGCCAAGTGGGTGGAAAATATTTAGTGAGTGCTTCATGTACTCCATGAACTTGGAATCAAGTGGTGAACAAAGAAAAGTTCTGTGCCATCCACTACTGGGTAAACAGACAACACTAGTTAAAATACAAGACCTAAACTACTTTGTCCTGGGTATACGTAGCATGAAAGAGTATAAATGTCTTGGATGGGACAGAAAATATTTCAGCAAAAAGGTCAGATGTTGAATTCGTCCTTATGAATTCATCAGCTGAGTCGAATTATCTGTTATAACTGTGACAGCAGTGGTTCTTCTCCATTCTCTGATTCACACAGGATCCTGGAATGATATTTCTCGTCATCTCTTACCCTGTGTGGTTCAAGTGAGAGCCAACTAAGGAGAGGCACTCGCGAGAGATTTGGAAGGTGGACGAAAAAGAAAGGACCATTTTCTGGCAGCAACAGCAGAGAGACAATAGTCAGACCCTAGATGCATGTGACTGCAGATGAGTGCCTGAAGACCACACAGGTCTGTGCACCAGTGAGCTTCCCAGATCTCTGTGTTCTTAGCCCTCCAAGAGTGTGCCATCTTTTAATTTTCTGAGTTGAAAGTATATCTTATTTTTAATCCCTGGATTTATTACCATTTTCCAAAATGAATCCTCTGCATAAGTGGAGAAAGATGAAATGTTCCTTAGAAACAATCAGAGCAAAATAATGGCACGTTCCAGAAGTGGAATAGAGCATGATCCAGTAATCCAGAGTCATGGGATATGAGTGCTTACATCACAAAGAATTTGTGTCAAATATCTAACAAAAATTCTTATTTGACAAGTGTAAGATACTTTTTAAACTCTGTACCACTAATTCATATTTTGTCCTAAATTTCTATCTCCCAATTGAAAAAGTTTTAAGATAAAGCATCCCAAAGAGTAGGTAAGTACAAAAAACCTCTTAAACTTTCGTAATGTGACTGTGTCATTGAAGCATACTCACAGTCCGCCCCTGCTGAGCCCTGATGGTGAGGGAGCTCTGAAGGGACCCATGCAGATGCGTCCCTGCTGGTGCTCTTCCACCCCACCCTCTTAGTGACCGGGAACAGTAGCAACCAGCTGAGTTGATCATGAAACTCAAAGCTTTCCATTCAAAATGGTGCCTAATGGAAGATCTTTCATGTTTGTAAACATTTCCATGTTTAGTCTTTTCCCCAATTTTTCCAACAAAAATACTAAAAAAAATTTCTCTTACCTGCTCTCCAAATAAAAATGTAGTCCCTTTTGAGACTAGCATCATTTACCTCCGACATACATAGAGATAAATTTTACAGTTTTCCATCCTTATATTAAGAAAGAAGAAAGTTCTAAAACCAAGTATCTAACTTTCCATCTCAAAAAGAAGAAAAAAACAGAGCAGTGATACTACTATAGTATCACTAAGGTGAGTACTACTTCCAGTACTACCTTAAATATCTAATTGGGAAACACTAGAGACATTGCCAGGAGGAAAGAAGCCATGCTCGTCACTACTCGTCAACATTATATGTCCACTCTCAGTTAATATTATAGCAGAGGTATTAGCCAATGCAGTCAAAAAGATAAATCAATTCAGTGCATAGGAGTAAGTAAAGAAGAAGTGGTAAACAAACTGTGAAGCATCACATGACACAATACTACTCGCAATAAATGGAACAGGCTATTGATGCAACTCAGATGATTCTCAAAATCTGAGGCAAATGATGCTAGTCTCAAAAGGGACTTCCTTTTACTCATCTACAGATTCTCAATGTCTGGTCCAAAACCAACCATAAAATACAAGCAATACATGAGCGCTAATGAGTGTGTGAATAGGTATGAACTCCCAAAACTCTTGAGAGAAGGGGACTTGCCTCATTGTCTTCTTGTATTAATCACAATGTATAGTGTTTGCCAAGGACCTTCTGCCTGCCTTCTCCTCTAGGAGACAAACAGGCAACACAAAAACAGGGTTTTGCACAAAGGCTTATCATGTGATTACTGCTTCTTAAAGGCAGAACTTTTTTTTTTTAAACCTCATCTACTTACTGCATTAACCAGAATGCAGGGTAAGAATAATTGAGTGTGTGTTAAAGGAAATAACCACTGCAGTTAAAAACCTTTTTTATATTAAACCTGAATTTACTTTTTCTTGGGAGGTATGTGTGGCTTTTCGTTCAAATGCTTGCTCACAGAAAATTGTAATAAGATGTTATGTTCATGTCTCAGAATTTTGTCTAAAACTTCAGTGATGAAACAAATAAACACAAAGTACACCTACATTCTGCAGCATGAGACAGAGGATGTCTTACTCTGAGTGATTATTTCTAAAGGAATCATGCACTTCTTTGTGTAGTTCTTCTCTTATCCTCAAGCCTTTGCTGACACTTGTTAAATGTGCACTCTAAACCCACTTGTGCTCTAAGAAAATAAGGAAAAGGTGTATATTATTTTAGGCAAAATGGTTTAGGGCATGGAGGAGCCAATTACAAGATGGTGGAATATGGAAAGTTGACATAAGTCACATGTGACCACAACAGCCTGTTGGTAGAGCATGAAAACAAGCTTCTGGGATTCCTAGGAATTACTAGGTGATGAGAACCAGTAGAAAAGAGACAGGAACTTCAACTATTGTCATCTCTATATTAAAGGGAATTTTTGCATTAATAAAACTGCATGACTCTCAGAAACCTTGGTTATACATAATTTCTATTGGCACATGGTGAAGAGCCAAGAAGGTCAAGGTCTTTGACTGTTGGATGGGTTAAGAATGTGGCTCAAATCTTCCTTCTAGGGAAAAGTAGAGGGAAGATGTCATGAAGGTAGACCAAGTCCAGTTTCAAAATCATCTTGAACTTTTATCAAAAACCGAAATTCATCCCCATACTATTAGCACTGGTATTTTCCAAGACAAAACAGATTCCAATTCTGCACAAATATGAGAGAACTGAAAAGTTTTATTATGATAACAACAAGCAGACAATTCAACAGGTAAGGGAAAAAGTGTGTGAATGACCTGCCAAAAAAATACTCAAGGAGTGAAGTGAGGGGTTATAACTATCCCTTTGTTTCTCAAGAAAAGGAGAGAACTGGCTTTTTATCAAATTGGTTAAATTGAGATTGGTCAAAGAGTTTCTACACATACATCTGAATATACCAAACTTTTCTTATATATTGAATTGCTGTTTTTCTTTCTGGCATTTGGATCTTACTGTGTAGTTCAATCTGGAGAAGTCTACTTTTTGGTAAGTCTTTGTTCTTCAGCGAATAGAGGATAAGGAACAATTGATTCCTTTTATGAAAATGGAATGAAATAAATTGACATTCATCTAGAAATAATTCTACAGTCATCTCCATCTCTAAGATTACCTAATGCAAACAAGGAATAGGTCTTTTTAACAAATCATATGTGTAAGGTGATCATGATGGTCCTGAAGGCAAAAATAAATGAGTTGAAGCTACAAAGGGAGATTATGTGGCAATCTAGAAAGAATCTAGAAGAGAAATTCCTATTACAAATTACAAGATATAGCTTAGTCATCTTCTTTGGTCTCCTGCATTTCTTTTCTCTGTGTGTCTCTTTCCTGTTAAGTCACTCAAACATCTACCAATTACCTGTGGTGAGCTCTACTACATTCCTTAGTCTCAAGAGCCTGAGAGACAGAAACTATAGCACTTTAACTTTAATAAATGTGTCGTATGGGGCAGTTTGCCAGAGAATATGCAGAAAATACAGACAAATTCTCATTAAGTTTAACTCTTATCTAAACACATGTGAGCAAATAAAGTCAACAACCGCAAATGCTCGTAAGACTGTAGGAATGATCTACTCCTGATTCGAAACTGCTATTCTGCATTTTGCTCCTTTCTAGCATAGAAAGTTTCTTTTTCTGCTAATTCCTTCTCCATTTGCATCTTTCTCTTTTCCTGCTCGAGTTTATCTTCCAGTTTTCTGATTTTCTCTACATAATACTCTCTTATCTGCAGTTTCTCTCGTTCCTTTTTTGCTCAGTATGTTCTTGCTTCGCTTGGGTCTGTTTCTGGATTACATCCTCAGCCCTTTGGTACACCTTATTAGTATAGCATGTTCCCTCATTCTCCCTCACCACATGCTGGACCAGAGCCAGCCACTGTGCCCTCTGGGCCTCCTGCTCAACTCCTGTTGCCTTATGGTTGCATGCAAAGCAGCGCCCACCAATCTTGTCTCTCAACTTTTGGAAGACTTCTGGGGCTTCATTCAAGTAATCATGGAAATTGATGTCACCCAATTCATCTTTCCGAGTGAATAAGAGAATCATGAAACTTCTAGCCCTGTCTCCAAACATTTTCAGAATCTTTTCTGTGGCCTTGTGCTCTTTCTCAGTGTAACGACACAGTGGGATCACCAGGAATATAACGTGAGGCCCTGGGGAGGTCAGGAAGATGCAGCATACACTCTCTTTGCACATGACAGCATCCTGTTTTCGTTGTCAAAAATGCCAGGTGTGTCAACCACAACAAGTTCTGTTCTCTTCCACTTGCTCCTCCCTTTCTTAAGGTCTTGGTAATAGTTTTTGCAGCAATGCCAGAATCAAACACTTTCTCTTCAAGAATGCTGTTCCCTGTTGCACTTTTCCTGCTCCAGTTTTATCCACTAAGACAATTCTCAGTTGGGAATTTCTGGAGTCTTGACTTCCAGGTCCTGTGACATCAAGGAAACAAAAGCCCACTGACAGAATCTATATCCGACAGTTTCCTCTGCAGAGTCTCCAACCCATCTCCCAGTGCTCTCCTCTGTGTCTGGCTATGAGCCTCTCCCTGCATTACTATTGCATTTGCAGGAAGTCTACAGAAAGTCAACTAGGGCTGGTACTCATCTTGCAGTACTTAGGCAACCATCCTTACCCTTAATCTCCTATCTTCAGTCTTTTTTTTCAGGATTCATTTGAGCTTTTAAATCTGATCGTATGTAGTTATGTAGCCTACAGAGGTGGAAATAAAATGGCTTCAGAAGAGAACTATGAGCTGCCACTGATAGCTGTTCTTTTTTTTTGAGTTGGAGTCTCACTCTGTCGCCCAGACTGGAGTACAGTGGCCACTCCCGGCCACCGCAACCTCAACCTGCTGGGCTCCGGCGATCCTTCCGCCTCAGCCTTCCAAGTAGCTGGAACTACAGGCACATGCTACCACACTTGGCTAATTTATTTATTTATTTATTGTGAGATGAGGTCTCACCAAGTTGCCCAGGTGGGTCTCAAACCCACGGGCTCAGGCAATCCACTCACCTCAGCCTCCCAAGGTGTGGGATTACAGGCTGAGCCACCAAGCCCGGCTGATAGCTGTTCTTAATAAGGTAGTACAAGAAGTAACACAAGGCTTGACACTAGGGCATGTGAAGTGAAGATGTATTTTCTTCTTTTATTTCCAAAACGTAACATTTCTTGTTCCCATTAAGAAACCAGGGAGGTGGGTTATACAACCTATTTTATCCTTAAGGCAGAGCCTGCAATGTTTGATAACCAGAATTCTGGGACAAAATAAGTATATTTACAAAAGTTATATGACTGAGAATCCTGGATATAGAAAAGCTAAGATTATCCAAGAAAAAATGTGGATTTGGGTTCATAGTTTTATTTAGTTAGCATCAGAGTGGAAGACTCCATCCTAAGGATAACCAATCCTAAGGATAACTAATAACCTAAGGGTATTAGTTGACCATAGGGAAGGGAATAGGAATATCATAGGAGGTGATACCAAAGGCCAGTTCTAACACTGCAACAATTTGCCAAAGTTGATAGGGTATGGACGACAATCCATGTGGAAGTTTGCAAATATAACTAAAAAATTCCCAACCCTGTATCACTGAAGCCAGGAATCTGAGGCTAACCTGGGCAACCTTTGTGCCTCTTCAAGATGTAAGATATTGATTTGCTTCTTCCCTTCAAGATGCTGTCTGTCTCTTTAACCCTTGAATCTGGGTGAGCCATGTGACTTGGTCTTGACAATAGGACAGTAGAAAGCATGATGATGCAGGGACTCCCAAAGTATGTATGCATTGTGGCTTCCCTTCTCTTCCTGCTCTTCCTGCAATTGCCTTATGAAGAAGCCTGGACTCGTTTATCTGATGATAATAACAATGCCTGGTGATCCCTAGCACCTTGGCTTGTCTAAGAGCCTGCAAACTACCAGACATTCATGTGGCTACCCAAGGTCATCCAGGTACATAGTTTACCACAGATGCATGAGCGAGTGTCTGAGATTAGCTAAGCTGGTCCAGACCCAAGAACTACCCAGCTGACCCACAGGATAGACAGCCAACTAAATGGTTGCTGTTTTAAGGTACTAAATTGTGGGATAGTTTGCTAAACCTGCAAAAGCTCAATGACATAGTCAATTTATATGGATGAGGGAGAAAAGGGTCATGTGGCATACCAAGTGAGTCAACCTGATTAATTTATTGGTTATAGTGAGACTACCAGGAAACAGGATATTAGGGACATTAGAGACTGGGATGAATGATCAATTACTACCACATTTCTCATTCTCAATCTTCCCCCAGCATGAAGAGAGGGGCAGAAAACCATAAGAGAGGCTACAACCAGCTGCTCTAGTGTGATCACATTATAGGAAGCAAGAGGTAAGAAATTGCTGAGCAGCCCTGGATTGACCTGAGGATATTTAATCTCGCTTCTACTTGGTTGTTATGGCTACATCATGAGGAAAAGGTGTAGAGTCCAGAGAAATGACAGAGCAGAATAGATGAGCAGGAAATGTTTCTAAAAGGTTGAAAATACTTTCCTATCACTCCAAATGAAACTGGCTAGCAAAACAGGAGGAACATCCTGCCTGCTCTCCTCTCTGAAGGCTTAACCTGGGGAGCCCTAAGCATCCTCTCACCATGGCAGGTCCTTGGTTTACTGAGGTTGGGATTCACACCGGAGTATCGGGAAGCCGTTGTAGTTTGAAATCCTGTAGATGAAATGAGAGATATAACCATGTTGCTTTAGGAAAATAAACAGCTGGAATCCCTTACCACTTGTAGCCTATACTTTATTTTGTGCCATAAACTTGCTACTTTGATTTTAATGCCCCATTTCCCAAACTCTTCCCAAATCTCCATTTTTAATCTCATTTTCAGATTGTTCCTATTTTATGTACACAACCATAAATGCTTCCAGTGCTTCCTCAGCACTGGTTCTGGTCCCTCCTCTTCTCTATCCAGGATTCAATGATGGATGATTTTATACATGGTCTGTAATCTACATCTTTCTCAGAGTTCCAAACTCTTATATCCTACTAACCTTCTCCATGTGGTTGTTTCACGGGCATCTCAAACAGAATTCTGCTAAAAGTGAGCCCCTGACCTCCACCCCCAGCCTCTCCTGCCTCTGTGACCCCATTCAACCAGTAGCTCCTGCAGAACACAGGGCCATTTACAGCCCTTCTTTCCGCACTCTCTCTGAACCCATCTATTGATTGATTCTCCTTCTAAAAATTTTAAAAGCTCTCATTTCTCTCCATCTTCATGCTAATCTAACCCACTATCATTTTTTTGCAATGAAACAGGCTCCTAATTGACCATCTCCCTTTCCATCCTTTTCAACTCTACAATCAGATATTATTTTAAAACTAAAATTTGGTATTATTTTGTTTGAATTTCCTAGTGACTTCCTATTACTTTTCCACAACAGTTTTAATCTTCAGAATGGTCCATAAGGGCCAGAATGATCAACAACTTTCTCTCTCATACTGCTTCAGCCACACTGGCATCCTCAATGCCCTCAAAATCCTCTAGCCTCTTTCCACCTCCAAGATCCTTGCAGAAAAATTCCCTCTCCCTGGAACAGTCCTCCTCCACCCAGTGCCCAACTCATTCCTGCTCAGCCTGCAAACATTGACTCTTCAGAGAGGTCTTTCCCAAGACCTCTACCCCTCAGCACCACCACCCGTCTGTAACACACTCTGATGTGGTCTAGTTCATGTTTATCTAGTTGCACTCCAAGGGATTATTACAGAATACATATTACTATACAAAGATATTTGTCTGAGTTTTTACTGTGACCTCTTATACTATAAGCTTTTTGATGGGAAAACAATGTGTGCCTTGCATTTCCCTTTATGCCCTTGGTATAAGCACAGTATCAGACAAAGAGTGATTCTCAATAAATATGTGTTAAATACACGCATTTTTGTTAAATACATAAATCTCCTTTCTTCTTTCCTTTCTCTGATTGGTCACTGTGTAAAGATCACATCTGATCTGTGAAAATGACAATTCTTTTCTTATTGATTAATACTTAGTATTATAGGAACATGGCATTAATTTTTAATGTTTTCTTTCATGGCTACCTACAAATATTTTGCATGGGAGAAAGATGTTTGAAGACCCCTTATTGAGGCAGACTTTGACCAAAACAAATAGAAAATGGCAATTGTTAAGGACAGACTCACCATATGGGAAGCCATTGGATACAAACATAAAACACTGAAATGTCAGATATTTCTTTTGAAAAGAAAGATTATTTATTTTTCCTGTGAGAATAAGGAGTAGGACACAGGAAAAAGAAATCATAGAATTTAAAAAAATCAGTTTTGGTAATTGATGTTAGGAGAAGGGATAGGATGACAGCAACAAGAAAACAGAGGGTCTCTGGGTATTTCTTAGCTGCCTTCTTCGAGAACCTGGGCTCTTTAAAGTGGCTCTGTTGATCCCAATTCAGATGCAAAACGGGAGACTATGCTTCTGTAGGTGCTCAGCTCTGATGATGGAGTTCTTCTTCCTCTGCTTAAAGAACTAACATCCATCAGTCCCCAACTTCTCCTGAACTGCAGAGAGTCACACAAGGTGGCATCTCCTTCCTCTTACTCCTAAAGAGGAACTCAACTCCTGATAAACCTGGATTGTTCTAAGGAGGCAGTTTTTCTAAAAGGCAGCATTGAGCAGATAGTTATTCAGGTAATACGGCTTCAAACTGCAAAGCCTCCAATTCTGATCTGTGTGCAGGCTTTGAGGGGCTACATATGGAGCTGTGCCCCTTACACATCTCAGTGTTCTTCTCTGCACCAATCCCCCAGAGCTAATTCTGTCCACTTACCCATCTTTATTCCTGGTAGAGTAAAAGTTTATAAATTCTGTAACTAGCTAAAGGAAGAATTTATTTGTAAAGCAAGTATCCTCTGAGCAGAAGCCCCTGAAAATTTAATTTGTAGGTCTCATCCATCTCAGAACAGATTATAACTTAAAATTAGCAAACAAGGGAAACAAGGACCAACAAGAAATATCTTCTAAGAACAAGTTTGCCAGGAGGCTTAAGACACAGACCCAGGGGAGAGGTCCCCTACCTACCAAATCTCACATTTTCTCCTACCCCCACCACACACACCACTAATTTCTTACCTGCAAAATCTGAGTCCTGCACTCTTCTCTGATTTTGCAGGCCATGCTAGGCCAGGATATTTAGAAAAAGGAGTAGAAAGAAAACTAAAGGAGGAGCTGTCCATTCTTGCTTGTGCAAGGGACCTGCCCACCTTATCAGCCAGCAGCGTTAATAGAACTTTCTGCAGAGATGGGATTGTTCTACGCTGTCCAGTATGTCCATTACCACTTGGAATATGGTTAGTGTGATTGTGGTTTAAATTATTTTATTTTATTTCATTTCACTTCAATTTATTTAAAGTTGAAGCTACATAGCGGCACGTGCCTACTGACTACCAAAATGAATCTTGCAAAGACTGCAACGAGAGAAGAAACGTGGGTCATGCTGTGACATTCTGGAAGAAACTTCTTGGTCAAAACCAGAGAGTTGCCAACTATTCTGAAAGACCCCTGAGTCCCTGGACCGCTGTTCAGCATAACAGGCCTCTCATTCAATGTTTGCTCCTAGTGCCTCAAGGTATGTCCTCTATTTCCAGGGTGTCTCCTCTCAGTCATCTGCTGCTAGAAGCAAATGAAGATAAAGAGGATAAATGACTTTCATTTAACCGACCAGCCTGGAATGGTCATCTCATGGAGTGGTCATGGATACAATGAAATAATCTAACCATTGACATCTGACACTGGGTAAGTGGACAGAATTAACACTAAAATGGAAAGTGTGAGAGTATTACAATGGGGTCCCAGTTCTCCAGTATAACTATTTTTGCCATTACAAAAGAGCTCTCAGTTTACCATTATACTCCACAACTGAGACTTTATTTAGAGTTGCATAACACTTTAGTGATTATGCAAATTGCTAACAATTGTAAAGATAGACAAGAGATAAAACATAACCCTCTCTGAGGGTAGGTTGTATATTAAAAAGCAATAATTATCAAATTTTATTTTTTTAAATAATTGATAGACTTGATAAAGCCTCTACCTACGTAAATCATGAAAAAGGGTAAAAACTATAGTATGTATACAAATTACCAATATCAGGAGTGGGAGAGAGAATATTACTATAGATCTTACAGACATTAAAGGGATAATACTGGACTATAATCACATATATATATATATATAAACAATGATTTAATAGCTTTTATTTTTGAATTTTAGCCAATAAATAACAATAAACATTATTATTTTACAACAATATTGGAATCTAAATGATATCTTTGACAAAATTGGAGCCTGTTTGGTTGGCTCAACTTTGCTTGTCCTGATAGACAATTTAATATAGGCTATGGACCAAAGCTGAGGTGTAGCTGTTTTTATGGCAGTTTAATTTTTAAAGCTTTTGTATCTTTTCATTTTGCTTTAAAATGAATCTTTAATGTTTATATTCTAGATAGACCTGGCTGAACTGTAAAACAAAAATTTGTATTTAACCTTGAAACAGTGAGCTTTATCAAAATGCCAGTTGCTTAGTTATCAGCAAATTTAAAGCAGGCAGAAAAATAGATAGAGACTTTAGAAGCTTCTATTTAATCCTGCAGTTGCAGGCTAACCACGTGAGCTTCGAAATTTTTTTGTTGTAATTTGCCCATTAGCTTTAAAATGTGCACAACCACAGGATTTAATTTTTAGCCAGCTGGAGTCTGGCATATCTTTGAATCTCTTTCAAATACAAAACAAACAGTGAGGAGGAGACTGGACAATCACTGAAAATTTTAGAGGAGAGATAGTGAGGAATTGGTGGCTGAGCCTGGTCTCAGGGCCTAAGATAGTGTGACGGGTCAAGAATGTGCTGCTTGTGGAGAGAGCTTCCGTTGGCCGTGATACTAGCAGTTATCTCTCCCCATCTTATGTGTCTTTTTTTCCCATTGAATGCTAGAGACAGTCATGGGGCCCCGGAGCGCCGGATGATCAATCCTTATTTGCGCCTCCTAGACAGAACTTGGCTCCCAGACAAGATGTTTGTGATGTTTTCTATGAGGCCCTTACACATCATGGGATCAACTCCCCTGACACTTTTGCAAGACCCTTAGTCACCTGTGAGTGTCTGTGTGCACAGACCAAAGGGAAGAGTGCCTCTTATTTTCGACCTGGACAGAAGCCCAGGTTTATAACAAAGAGGAGTTTTCTTTCTCTGGGCTTTTGCCCAGCCTTAACACACATGTGTACAAACACAGACACAAATCTGACAAGAACTTTGTGGCCACAAAATAGCTGCTGGCAGATGCTGATA
Organism: Tarsius wallacei; assembly: GCA_963574415.1. NCBI lineage: Eukaryota > Metazoa > Chordata > Mammalia > Primates > Tarsiidae > Tarsius > Tarsius wallacei. The sequence goes on from CAUYQG010298787.1 coordinate 14,272, forward strand.
ATCATTCAAAGACCTGATCTGATATGCGCACATATAACCAAACTTCAAGACTCAGCCCTCTGGAGTCTTAGGGAGTTTTAGTGTGCTTTTATTTAAAAACAAAAACAAAACCAGAAACAAAACCAAAACCAAAACCAGTTAGCTTACCCAAATTGCTTCCAAGCAAAAACCCTAGAGATTACAAAGTGCAAATATAAACCAAAGGATATCCTCAAAGCATTAAGACTGCATTTCCCTGGCACCTACCAGTTGGTCCAAAGGACCCAAATGGGAAACTGTCCAATATCCCTGGTTTACATTCTGGTTTTTGGTTTACCAGCAAGCTCTCCCCTTTCCAAAGTTGAGCGCTCTAAAGTCCTATTCTCCCAGTTCTGTCTTTGCAGAGGGATAGGTCTGTGCACACAGACACTCTCAGGTGACTGAGGGTCTTGCAAAGGTGTCAGGGGAGTTGCCCTATGTTGTGTAAGGGCTTCATAGAAAACATGATGTACATCTTGTCTGGAATCCATGTCCTCTCTGGGGGTAGCAAAACAAGGATTGGTCATCCGGGCTCTGGAGCTCCATGATTGGCTCCAGCATTCAATGGAAAAACTGAGACAAATAAGAGGGAGAGAGATAACTGCTGGTGTCACTGCTAACAGAAGCTCTCTCCACAAGCAGCACATTCTTGACCCATCATATTAATTTAGGCCCCAAGACCAGGCTTAGCCACCAAACAGACTCCAGCGCTTCTCAGAGAGTACCTGGAGCAAGAGAGCTCTGGCAGCCTCTGGGAATCTTCGGGGAGCAGTCTTATCAACACTGGCCAGCTGCAAGAAGCAAGGGTCCCAGAGGAGTCACCAAATGTTATGGTCCAATCCAAAAATCAGCTGCTTCCCTTGTGGTCAATTAAATATGAGAGGCAGAAAGCTGGGAGAAGTAAGGAATTTTATTCTGCTATTATGGGATCAGGGAACAGGCTGTGTATCCACCAAAAACCTATTCATTTAAGCAGAGTTTTAATCTAGTATTTATAAGAAAGCATGCAGTTGCTTATCTTTTTCCCATCATTTATTAATAATGACTACATGCCTTACAACCATCACTCAGTTTTTTTCTTAATTAGTGTTTAGATCTCAATCAATTACTGTCACACACCAGTGCTCAGATTACATCAATTCTGTCATTTAAAAAAATTGTCATTATCTTGAATAATTTGGGGCTGTGTACTTTCTAGTTGGTTACAGTTTTTTGCTATACCGGGAGTTTTGGTTCACAAGGCTTGATTAAGCATTATATATAAATATATAATTTTAACACAAAGACATGAAAGAAAACAGCTGTCATTTAAAGACTAAGGGAACAAATAAATTTCTGGGTGTTAGAAAGTTTCAGGAGAGACCATTTCTCATCTACGTCTAGCGGGGGCTTTTCCAGGGACGTGTAGCTTCGTGTGTGTGTGTACTGCTTATCAGGGGGCTCGGTGAAGATGGTTGTGTTCCCTTCAGTACCAGTACTAGATCCAAGGACAGTGAAAGGAGACAAGGAAAAATGTTCCCTTTTAAATTCAAACAGCTTCTACGTTTAGCCCAACTAAGTCTTTTGTATATGACTGCTTTAATATAACCCAAATGGTCTCTTTTTGGTCTGTGACAGTGCCTGGATCATGTCCTTCAGGAGGTGCCATATGCTCTATATTAGTGACTAATGCATATTCAGCTTCTCACATAGTCAGGATTCTTGTCTGGGAATTCAGGAGTCATCTTCTAGAATCAATATGTGGATACCAGAGTGAATCTTCTCACTGTGAGTCCTAATGAGTTACATGAAATTGTGGCTTTCCTTTCCCACAGCTTTAGGTTCTGTTGGTGCAAAGGTCTCCATTCCCAAGAAAAGAATGCTTGCATGGTTCCAGATATATATATATATCTGACATAGGAGCACCCAGATTTGTAAACCAATTGCTAATTAAACTAAGAGAGGACATAGACAGCCATTCAATTACAGACAGAGACTTTCATCCTCCGCTAACAGCCTTAGACAAATCATCAAGGAAATCTGGAAACTTAGCTCAACACTTGGCCAACTGTACCCAACGACATCTTCAGAACTCTTCATCCAGCAACCACAGAATATACATTCTTCTCATCAGCACGCAGAACATACTCCAAGTTCAACCACATACTCAGACATAAATCAAGCATGAACAAAAGTCAAAGGATCAAAACTATTCCAAGCATCTTCTCAGACCACAGTGAAATAAAAATACATATCATCACCAGTAGGAAACTCTCCAGATATATATATATATAAACAAGAAGGATATTTCTTGTTGATGGATTGAGCCTTTTATCATTATGCAGTGTCCTCAATATCGTTTTTAACTTCTATTGACAGAAAGTCTGTTTTGTCTGACATAAGAATAGCTACTCCTGCTCTTTTTTGTTTTTCATTGGATTGTAAGATCTTTCTGCAGCCTTTTACTTTGAGCTTGTAGGTGTTATTTGCAGTGAGATGAGTTTCCTGAAGGCTGCAGAAGGATAGATCATGCTTCATTATCCAATTTGCCACTCTATGCCTTTTGAGTGGTACATTCAGTCCATTCATGTTTAAGTTAATTATTGATATGTGGATTTTATTCATGTCATATTGCTATTAAGAGACAGCTTTGCTTCTTAGTTTTTATGGTTAATTTGTGTGGTCTGTCAACTCTGTGCTTGTCTATGTTTTTGTGACGGCTAGAACTACTTTTTCGTCTCTGTGAAGTGATCATGTTGCATCTGCTGGGCACTGGGGAGGAAGGGGGAGCTTCCTTGGGGCACCAACCACCCCTGCAGGGTGTTCCCTGCTTAGCCTCTCCCTGGGAGGGTCAGCTGCTACTGTAAGGGGCTTCTAAGAACCGGAGTTTCCCAGGCTCCACATTGCTCCTGTGTGACTCCTGCCTGTGCTTCTGTCTCCATTTAAGCCAGTCCTCTGTGCTCTGCCAGTGCAGAAGGATGGAAGGCCTGGGCTGTCTTTCTCTTGGCTGAAACTGCAGAACCTTGTGTAAAGGATGTAGAAAAGAAAAGCTGTCATTTTCACTCCCTACTACTGTCTCCAAGGTACTCTCCCAATTTCATGTCAGGGCCACTTCTAAGGGTGTCTGGGGCTTGGAATTGTCCTTCCTCTATGCCCCCAGGTAACCATCTGAAAGAGCTCAACTTGGGTTTTTAGGTTGACCCTCAAAGCTCTAGATCCACTTCTCCATATGGGACTATTTTGCTGAGAGCTGCAATCATGTGGTGTCTTCAGTCAGCCATCTTGACCCTCACCCTGATGTCATATTTTTTTTTGAGTTGGAGTCTCACTCTGTTGCCCAGACTGGAGTGCAGTGGCAGCTCCCAGCCACCACAACCTCGACCTGCTGGGCTCCGGCGATCCTTCCGCCTCAGCCTTCCAAGTAGCAGGAACTACAGGCGCGTGCTACCACACTTGGCTAATTTATTTATTTATTTATTGTGAGATGAGGTCTCACCAAGTTGCCCAGGCGGGTCTCGAACCCGCGAGCTCAGGCAATCCACTCACCTCAGCCTCCCAAGGTGTGGGATTACAGGCTGAGCCACCGAGCCCGGCCTATTTTTAAAATATCCTAATATCTATAACAGGTCCCCTTCGTCTATTGTATGATAAAGTGTCTGAAGTGAGCCTGATGGTCATCTGGCTCAGTAGTCCAAAGAATAATCTTGCACTGTTATTATATAAGAAAGCCAGCATCCCAGATCAGTGGAGAATACATGGACACTGTAATCAGTCATGTTGAAATAACTAATAGCTAGCTGAAAAACATAAAACTGAATTCAGTCCTCATCCCAACACAAGAAATATGCCAAATTAGAGATTTCATTGCAAAAAAATTGAAACTACAAAATATTAGAAGAATCATTAATTCTTTCACAACCTGAGAGAAAAACTTTTCTAAATTTAATTCAAAATACAGATGCAATAAGGAATACAATTGATGAATTTGAATATGTTGGGAAAAAAACTCATGTGGAAAATGCCAATACTATAAATAAATTAAAATCACAAATATGAAATGTGTTATAATTTCCAACTAATAACAGAAATGGTTAATTTTTTAAATGTAAAGAGTCTAAAATAAAGGGAAATAAGACAAACAATTTTAAGAAAAATAGGCAAGAGATACAAATACAAGTCACAGAAAAATAAATTCAAATGGACCGCAAAACCCAGCAATTTATTTGTTAAAAAATTGTGTATTGGGATTCGCGGCCAAGATGGCGACCGGGCAGCGTGGTCTGTGAGACCTCCACAGAAGAGGACACAGAAAGACTCGGGCTCTCTCCCAGGGGGCCTGCTCCCCACACGGAACTTGTCTACTGACACCGCAGAGGCACCACAGCGGGCCGGAGGTAAAAGTGGCCCTCGCCCCTGCCAGCAGCCCCGGGCCGCCGCCGGCGACCCAGGGCGCTCACCCGTGGATGCCGCTGACCCGGGGCATGCCGCCGCCACCGGCGACCAGGGGTGTGCCAACGCCGCTGACGCTGCTGACCCGGGGAGCGCCAACCCCGCCGCCGCCGCCGACCCAGGGGTGTGCCGCCACGGACGCTGCCACTGGCGATCCTGGGCGTGCCAACCGCGGATGCCGCTGACCCGAGGCACGCCACCATCGCCGCCGCCGGTTACCCAGGGTGCACCACCGCCGCCGCCGCCAGCGACCCAGGGCGTGCTGCCACGGACGCCACCGCCGGTGATCCGGGGTGCGCCAACCCCACGGATGCCGCTGACCTGAGGCGCGCCACCGCCGCCGGCAACCTGGGGCACGCCACCACGGACGCCGCCAAGGGCGATCTGGGGCGCACCACCGCCGCGGACGCCGCTGACCCGAGGCGCGCCACCGCCGCCGCCACAGGCGGTGACCCGGGGCGAGCAGCCACCGCCAGCGACCCAGGGCGCGACGCCGCAGCCGCCGCCAGCGACCTGAGGCCTGCCACCACCGCAGCCACCGCCAGCGACCTGGGGTGCACCACCGCCGACGCCGCTGCCAGCGACCCGGTGGTGCCACTGCCGCCAGTGGCCCAGGGATCGCCGGCACTGCTGCCAGCGGCTGGGGACCCAGCACCACCACCGGCATCCGGGGGGGCAGCGCCGCTGTTGCAAGTGGCTCGTCTCGCCGCCGCGGCCAAGACACCGCTACTGATCACCACCGCTACCACCACCACTGATCATTGCAGCGGGACGCTGTAGGCAGCTCCACCCAACCTGCCGCTGCAAGCGGCTCAGCCCGCCCCGCCCCGCCGCAAGCAGCTCGGCTGGGCTAGCCGCCCGCGGTCCAGACACTCGTTGCCATCACTGCTTCAGCCGGACACCATCATCACCGCTGTGGTCCTGGAACCATCACTGCCTCGGTCTAAATACGGCTGCCTCTGCAGCCTATGCCTGAGGTGATCCACCCCTCCACACAGGATATGCTGAGACTTAGATCACTGCCGGTGCCACTGCCACCACAACTGCTGCTCTGACTTTCGGGTGAGCTTTGGATCTCCTCCTGTGAGCCCATCCCCGGCTGGCCCTCTCTCAGGCTCCCCCCCTGTGGGACAAGCAAATGAGATAAAGTCCATCTGGAGCCGTGAGACAGCAACACCTGCTGGCCACTCAAGTTTTTGTTTGTTTTCCTTCTGTTTCCTCTCCTTCTTTCTATGAACTAGATCTTCTTTCTCTCTTTTTCCTTGTCTTTTGTCTATAAACTTGCCAGCCCGGGAAAATAAGAAGATTGGTTAGCTTGTTTGTTAGCATCAATGTATGCTTTAGTGTTTTCTGTTTGTTTGTTTTTGTATTGGAATCGGTCAGTTTGTAGCCGTAGTCTACTGTTTTTATCTGTTTCAGATTTTGTCTTTCTCTCCAATTGTTAGTACACCTGTCTGCTCTCCCTCTTACCCTTCTCTCTTTCTATCCCCCCTCACCCACACAGTCTCCCCCACTCTCTTCCCTCTGTTAACCTCATTTTATTTCAGGGAGCAAACCTACAACCCCACTGCAAGGCTAGATACCAAAGCAGTGGGAAGAGGGCTTCAGATTATCAACACATGTGTCAGCAGATACCAGATACCAGGACCTACGGATAGGGTTTGAATCACAGCTCCCCGCCATAGGTAAATCT